>PPHD01000797.1:0-23696 GCA_002909625.1 Bambusicola thoracicus
TCCTATCTTTTCTATCGCTCGTCTTCCCTTCCCATCACCCTAATCAGTAATAGTGTCCATCCTCCCCTTTCCCCATCTCCCTTATTAACATTTGTAATAAACTGGTTGGACCAACATCTGGACCTTTGCTTCTTAATCTCATGCCGGGTATACATACATCAAAGAACCTCTTCTCCCTCCTATAAATTGGAGCGAGACAAGCCTACAGACTAAAATTCCCAGTATACACAGGCCCAGATTAAAATTTTATTTATTTAAAGAGTCGTCAACAAAACTGCAAAAGAAAAATATTGTGTATAGAATAATGTTAGAAGAAAAAAATAAAACAAAAACAATATTGGTAAAGAAAAGCCAAAACATTAATAAAACATTTCCAGTTCCTCTGTAATTTCTAGTACTTTTATCTGATTTGGCATATGAAAAATTCCTTGAATTTTAATTTGGAATCTGACTGCAATTTCTTCTGTGTTCAGTGGTGTCAGTTCACAAGCCTGTTTGTACAGTTTACTTTACATTGTACTTTGTAAAACTTTAAAATTATTTCAAGGGAACTCTGGATGTGATCTAAATAATTGAACATGGTAAGTATTTAGAAAAAAATATAGAGACATTTTGATATTTTAGAGTTCCATCAAATTAAAATTTATGGTAAGGAAGATTCTGTTAAGCTTTTGAGACACTGAGAACTGAACAGTCCCTTGGGAAGAAGAGGGGAGGGAATTTACAAAGCTCCTTGTAGCTAGTTGGGCTGTCTCTGAAGTTCTCAAGTAAACAATATTACATTCCCAGAAGCATCCAAAATAGTTGACACTGGTTGGATGGAATGAATATCATTTTATCTAAAAAGCTCAGCCATCTGCCAAGAGTTCGCAGATCTACAAATGCAAAGAGTTCAACATATATACAGCAATTCAGTCTTTACTTCCAGACTTGGGTGGAAATGAAGAGCTGTAACATTTGGATTTATCCTATACAACCTCAGGCACTGCTTCAGATGGCTTTTAGATCATATCTCTAACGTTATGAGAATCAGAGTGAAAAAACTAAGTTTGTCAGAGTCTGACTCCAAAACACGGGCAAATAATTGGCTAATTCTTCTTCCAATTCAGATTGATTTGTGCCAAGGGATCTATCACTATTAACACCACAACATGCTGCACAAATAGAATCATGCAAACTTTACATACATATGTATAGATACACATACATATATAAACAAAAATACTAAGCAAAATGCTCTGTTGTGCTCAAGTTCTCAGTAAAGTTAACAGCTTGAAACAAACAACAAAACTGCAAAAGGAATTTGACACCCTTTTACTGATTATTCATAATAAAATAACCTTAGAGAAAGAGTAGCATATTATGCGCTGTTCCAGGAAGACAATGTTCTGTTGCACAAACCATGATTGCTACAAGCTGGTCAGATGTAAAGAAAAGAAGAGGGGTACTTCTGAGCTCTGCAGATTAACCCTTTAAGCACAGTACATGCTTATCCCAAGTTTTCCCTGTTGAATTCAGACTCAGCAGCTGTTAGGCCTCCTGTACAAAGCAACCCAAAGCTGGAAGGAGGTGAACAATCATTATGTATAAGCCTCTACCACCAAGAAATCAGATGAATGGGGCTCTAACGGCAGCCTAAGAACTCTGAAATCACTTCTTATATGTTTGCCTTCATTCTGTTTCCTTGACAATTTTCTCTTTGGCTAGCAATAGCACTGACTCATTTTCTTAATTACTTCTGTGACTCATTTGCCAAAAACTATTGCAAGAGATGCTGCTTTGAGATGACAAGCATCTCAAGATGATTGAAAATGTGTTTTGCAACTCTGACAAGTGAGATTAAACAATAGGTTGTGTCAAACTGCATTAATCAGGCTTGGGAGGGTCACTCCATGACTTTTAGTTTCTGACACATTGTCTAAAATA
The DNA here is from genome assembly GCA_002909625.1 of Bambusicola thoracicus. NCBI lineage: Eukaryota > Metazoa > Chordata > Aves > Galliformes > Phasianidae > Bambusicola > Bambusicola thoracicus. The sequence continues at coordinate 1,927 of PPHD01000797.1, forward strand.
ACTCAGTTTTTTCTTGTTTGCTCTCTGCTGTCGTTAGAACACTGTGTCCTTTTTAGGTACAGCTATTTTATTCCACTATTTCATATTCTGCAGCTATTCCAGCCAAGCTTCCTTTGCCATATTTCCTATATAACACCAAGCTAAATTTTGGACATCTCAGGGTTACTTTTAATTTTATGTAACAACATCAATTCAATGACAGAGGGAGAAAGCACAACTCAGATTCACCAACTTTTACAGACTATAATGTCCATTCCATATCTGTATGTGGTGAACCTTGACTTCTAGCTCACCCTCAAACCTGTCAAAATCATGCTATTTCAAATCATGAAATAAAACCCAATATTCAATTTTAAGAATTTAAAACACATTTGCCATCAATATCCATAAATTATATGACAACATTTGTGTTCCCAAATTAGTGACTGTGTTAGCACTTCCATCAAAACTCATGGCACAGGGATAACTCCATGCCCCCAGAAGCAGGTCTGTGACTTTAGGAGACCCACAGTCAGGAAAATTGACAGCTCCTCTCATAAAGACCTTTGAATTAAAGACAAAATTCAAATATGAAGAGCACTGAATGAATGAAGGCCACTCGGATTGTTTTGTGTAAATGTGTCAAGATATTAGATTGCTTAAATATACACAGACACTTCTCCTGGCAGAATAATGCTTCTGCAGATGTTGCCTCAAAAATGATGTTCATTCACATAACCTTGAAATTTATTTTCTGGAAGCATTAATTATTTAAAACCCAGGCACTGAGCACTAGAAGAATATAGAAGCAGAAATGACAGAAGATTAGCAACATTTTTTTGTTTTACTTCAGCATATGTGTTAAAAGTTATTTTGCTACATTTTCTCACCTGTAGGAGCATCTAAAAGATTTGGGGATCTGCTCGGTCACATAGGAAGGACACAATCTTCTCCAATAATCTGTGAGTAATTTGGAGGTGTTAGTGAGCTGCATGATTCAGAAGCCACCACAGAGGAGGCAGCATGGAAGAGTTATGCACCTGGGCTTCCAGCCCCCATCCTGCTGCCAGCACACTCCTTCCTTGTGCCACTGGGACACTGCAACCTGCAGGCCCAGAAACAGGGCTTCTGCACTGATTCCAGTATCTTTGCTAAATAGTCAAATGTGAGCTATTGCAAGGTTTTTAATTCCTTTGGTTGAATATAGCATATAAATACTGCAATTCTTCCCATAATATTTTTGCTAGTTTTGTTTTACTTAGTGCAAGGAAAACAACAGAAAAAAAGTTGAAGCAAAACTTCTGGGTTCTCAAAGTTCAAATCTCATCTTCAGTTCCCTCAGTATTTTCTGAGCTAATACATTCCTTGTGATACAGCCTTAACATTTCTGAGGGAGCAAGTGCTTTAGAAGATTTAATTCTCTCTAACTCAAGATACAGAAATGGAATGTGGTTATGTATTAGGAAGCAATCATCATCTCCCCCCTCGATGACCTTTTTTCTCAAGTTTGGTCTTCCTGTTTTTCTTGAGAGCTTTTCACGTTAAGAATTTACTGGCTGAAAACATCAATTGAGAAAATATTTGCAGCTGGTCATCACTTCAGCTCAGACCCTAGCTGTTACACTCAAATGTTAGCAGAGAACCACTTTAATGTAATTTTGGCACCCCTGACCTAATAATGCCTATGAAGTATTATAATTCTTTGCAAGAGCCTCATGAGTGGCAGGAAATTTACATTCATTAACGGTCTGTCTGATGCACTCGCTATGGTCTTTTGAGGAACATGGAAGAGACAAACATATCTAAATATCAAATGTAATACAATGAGCAAAGAGTGTAAAAGAAATAATACTGCTTGACCAGAAATAAACACATATACACACACACATTTATATAAAATACATACATATATACCTTCTGCCAACTCCTACAATGAAATCTGTTGTCCCTAGAGAGTCCTGGTGCAGGGCCACCTCCCTGTGCCACCTCACACAGCTATGAAACCCTCCTGAGATGTAGGTCTGTTATCTGAGCCAGGAAAACAGAGTTTTTTCTCAGCACAGCATGAGATCAAAAAGGCAGATATCCTAAACACAATATCTATCTCTTCCCTTACATATCATGATTCTATAGAAAAGAAGTACACACTTGGTATTTACTGCACCGAGAAAGAAACTCAGAAAACTGTACCAAAGGTAAAAGCTCCAAGCATATACTATTACCCATACAACTCTATAACATGCTTCTGGATATATTGACGTTCCTCTAAAAATATAATTCGCATCAATCAGAAAGTGCCTCTTCACACCTCGGTATCCTTTGAATCCACCATGCCCCTGCACAGCAGTCCCATGCAAGTCCCAGGCTACAGCAGTGGGCATCAAACTTCAATAGCCCAAATTTCAAAGTGAACAACAAGAAGTGGGAAGAAGAATAAGCACTGTAAGACGCCACAAAAACATAAGACGCTGCAGTCTTTAATCATAACTCAGTCTCTATACGTGCACTAGAGTGAGCAATACCCCAAAACTGTTGCTCCATTAATTCATGCTATCACACCTACCTGCTTTACCATTAAACACCACAGCGCGTAGCATTAGACTGCATTATCTCATTAAGAAAAATGGGCTTCTCGTACCTTTATGACAATTCATGCGATAACTGGAGAGGAGCGGAGTGCTGCTGCCTGGCTGCAACACAGCCACTGGGGCTATTTACACTGTTAATGAGACTGGGAGCCTACCTCGGCTTTGCCTCTGATAAAAGTTTCAAAAAAGCAAGTCATTTTCACAGGTTTATTCAATGCCTACTAATTAGCTAACCCACTGCAATTAATCTTAGAATTAGAAACCGGTTGAGTGTTCATTTCTGTTTAATCAGATTATTAATAATACAAGCAGTCTTTTAATTATTCTTCCAGTGTACTCCTCCCTCTATACAAACACGTTTTGACTTTCAAAACACACTTTTTAAGATCGTGTTGTTTTTCCCCAAAATGGGTTTTAGTAACCCTGTCAATCACCTGTGCTGGTAACAGATCTCAGATCAAATCAGGATGGATGTTCCTAGAAGGTTCTAGATCTCCTTCAGACCACTCCAGATCTGCTGCAGATTTTCTTTTTGAATATGAGGTTATTTACACCTTGCTGCCTCTTTGACCAAATGCAGTGGGTTAAGTTATTAAGGGCCATAAGCAACAGCATTTGCTGCATGCAACTTGCTTCCAAAGCTCTCAGCCCAAACATTTTCTGCTCCACACTGTTTAAATATAGATGAGCGGTTTTTCAAAAATGGCAGAATTATTCAGTTCTTTGTTATTGATAAAATACTCACAAAGGTCGCAGATGCAGCACTTTATAGATGATAAATACTCCCAACAGGAAAATCCACTGACAAAAAAATGCTATGACCTTTTATCCATTGCAAAGTGATTTCCCAGGCAATAACAGCCTCATTTGGTTTCTTTTTTTCTTTATTTCTTTCTTTGCCTCCCATGAACTTCAAGAATGCCTTTTATTGGTCATGGCAGAAAAAAAAAACCCTCAGCAACATAGCTAGGGAAATTCAGCAAGGGCTCTCAGATAATTCTCACAGCAGAAAAGAAAGCAAAGCTCTGTTCCTGAAGACAGTTAATGAAATAAGGTTGTCCTTCACAATATTATTGCGTTATTAATTGTACCACTGATGTTCTTACATTCTTTGCTGTGTAGCCAATATGTGCACCTATTCCAGCTGTTTTTCTGCACTTGAATTCATACACGTTCACCTAAACTACATATAGGAAGAATGTAATATTAAAACAGAACACTATTTTTAAGCCAATCTCAGAGCTTTCAAGGCTCAGAAGGCAAATTTGCCTGCTTGAATTTGACAGTGGGTGAAGGCATTGCAGATGAGTGCTGACGGTGCTGGTTTAATTATACTGTACCATCAGGTGTGCTGTATGCATGCTATAATTTATTGAAAAATCTTAGGTGTGCTCAGGAGTGCTTTTAAATGTTAATGATACCATCTTTTGTGTTAGACAAGTACCATCAATAGCCTTAAATCCAATCACGGATGCTCAGTGAGGATAAGGAAAATATTGTTTATGCTAGTCAAGAAACCAATTTTCTATAGAAAACTAGATTGCAGCGCTATTGTCCAGCATTTCAAGACAGTACTTGACAGTATGAAACCTGGATGTGTCATTAACGAAGTGCTAATGAAAACCTGGGAAAGGCTATGGCTATAGAACAGACCAGATGATTCAGCCCCGTGGCCTTACTCCAGCCAAGGCTGAAATACCCAGCTCACATGGAACACACTGCAGCAAGGAGAGCTGACCTGGAAGGAACATCTCTCTACCAGCCTGTAGTTTCACTGATCTTATCATGATAACATGACAATCAGCCATCAAGTGCTTGCTAATTAGTATCAGAAAGATTCAATGGACTTGATAGTTTGTCCCATGAAAGATTAATCCTGATACTTTGATTGAGCATCAGGCAAAGCCCTACACTTTTTTCCCCCAAGATAACACATGCATGTGAAGTATGCTCCCATTTCCAGCTCTCTCCCTGGCAGTAAATGAGACTTCAGCATTGCTTTCTCTCTTTGCATCCTGGACAACATGTGGGGTGCTATTTTCATACAGGTTTGAGCCCTAAGAGACTATAGCATCACAGCTTACATACACCAAGGTGAAAAGGAGCCTTCAGTTTTCCCAGAGGAACTGGGTCTCAAGACAGGGTTGCTTTGAATGCAGTGATTTTTGCTTACTGAATTACAATGGAAACATCTTTTTATGTTACATCCTTTGGGTCCTATATTCCTATAACATCGTTATCTCTTTAACAGAATTAAGTGCTCAGCCTTACTGAGCAATCACATACAAATTAAAAAGGCCTAATAACGATCATTTTTGACTGACTTGCAAGGGCTATATAGTTGACTTATTCATTATTAGTTACAGTTTACATAGGTCTTCAGTCTAAGTTCTGGTTCCACACAGTCATTTGCAATATAAATACATTATTTAGATGGGCTCAGACTCTCATACAAAGCCCTTTACTCACACCCATCAATCACTCACATTTCTTTGCTGACTGTAACAGTACTTGCCGATGTACTTGAGCTAAAGCTACATACACAAATAAGAGAATACACATCCAGAGGTTCTTTTTCATGTTTTATTTATGCAGACTCGTGGTTATTTGATGTTTGAAGTATTCTTGAGACATTTCTTTATAGCCTTTCTATTCATAATCCATTTGTATAAAGGATGATGTTACATCCTATTATTCCAGGACTGGACTACTGGGATTGCTGTCACTGAAAGCGATGGATTATTTGGGTTCTGCATGTGTGAATTCCTCCCTGTTGGTGCCCAGGTTCACTTGGAAGACATTTGTGGATTTCTAAGGCTTCACTTTTAATTCTCCACTTGAAGAACAGCAGTGCAAAGTATCCACAACAAAACCTGGCAAGAAACAATTAAATTGAACATTAGAGAGATCCAGGCCCGCAGAGAGCACTCCTGACCCACTGGATTGAGGAACGGAAATAAACAAAGCAGCTGGCAGCGGCAGAGAAGTTCTTTAATCTCTCATCTGAGTTCTTCCCAGATGGCTGTAATGAGATTTTTCTAAAGAGACTGTGGGGTAATATATATTGGCACAACCCCATAAAAGGCAGAAGCCCCTTAATACCAAGACATGGATTCAATACACCTGTCAAGGAGAAAAGCATTTGGACACAACATGGGCAGGATCTGCTGGAGCATTCCCCAGCCCCAAATTGCCTGCCCAGGGAGCAGCCCAAGGCTGCTCAGTGCACCATGAAGTGAGGGAACCTGTGCAGCTTAACTCTACCACCCACCTGCCGTGCCCAGGTGAGAGCAGCAGCTCTGTAAACATTTCTGTCAGGCTCTTGCATGCCACTGTAAACTTGATGTGCTCTGGATTTCTTGCTATACTAACATCTGGTCTGTTGAGATTGAGGCCGGAAATCCTTTCTTCTTTGCAAAACAGTCTTGGAGTAAACCAGACACTGAAACCTTAACCTATCATGGAGCAGTTTATCTGATGTACAAGACAGCATTCTGCCCTCCTCAGTGATCGCTGGGACTGCTGGGGAAAGTATGAAGACAACTCAAAGGTCATGCATGTACACAGAAATGTATGTCTTACAACGGAGAAGGACACTTTCCTGTTGAAGTCTTATATCTTGGTGAGATTCAGCCCAGAGTCAACGGTCAACCAAATTCAGTTTTGGTGCCTACAATCGAGGCTGCACTGTGAGCAACAGAGCACTGGGGTCTGCTTCAGAAGGTGTGAAGGTAGGTAGCATCAAGTGAGCTGAGAAAGCTCCCAGGACAGCTGAGAGCAGTGCTGACCAGCTCCTTCTCACAGAGATTTTCCTGTCAGCTGAGCTGAGCCACAGCTTGGTATTTAACATGTGCTGGAATAGTCCCTCTAGCAGGGGTACCAACCAGCTCCCTGCAGGCACTGGGCGGTACAGTTATGGGGAACAGCCAGGCCCAAGGTGCTCCAAGTTTGTGAATAATTTCAGTAATAGATCACAGCCACAAGTAAAGCATGGCAGAAACTCAATAAAATTGAAGAAGGAGTTTGCACAGCTTCAGTTTTATCCGATTCAGTTCTCTGCATCACAGATTTCTGCTGTTCCTGTACACTCATCCACACCCACTGCCAACAATAACAAGACACGAAGCTACCACTTTTTTCCAAAATGCCAGGATCTGGAAACTTGCAGACAGCTTTTTGCAAAGACGAAGGGGGAGGAGGGCGTGCTCCTTCTGCTCTCCACATTATTCAGATGCTCATCATTAGCGCTACTTGCTCTAGACCATCCTACTGCAAGCGGTCTGTATGCAAATATCCTGCCCTCCCATCACAGCCAGGGAGCCAAACATGTAGAGCCCTGCGCTGGGGAAGCAGTCCTAATAGGCACGATCATAACAAGTTATGCTATAATTGGAGGCTACGGTACAGCAGCCTAAGTTGAGGGATCAGTGCTTTAGAAAGTGGCCAAGGAAAGGAAATACATCTATCTCCATATTCTTTATTGAAGTCTGATTCAAAGAGCAAAGTTGGTGATTTAACATAAACGTAACACATTTTTATAATCCTTATCAAATGTTCAGTCACTAGATCAGCATAAAGCACAGCTTATTAAAATGGATAAGAGAGGGATTATGTGATTCACACTGTGGAGAAAAGAAATGTATTTAAAATACAGGAATTCTTTAATCTGTTGCTCAGAAGGCACCGCACACATTGCTAGTGGAACAATGTGTGTGCATCCAACTTTTAATCACGTAGGTCCTGACAAAGGGAACAGTAAAATGATTCCTCCTGGCACAGGATAAGCTTTTAACAATATAATCCTGATTGCATGTCAAACTTTGATGATTTTGGTTGGGTGACTGACATAAGTATTTAAGTACAGTTTGCAATTTTTAACAATGAGGTTGAGATTTCAGAGAGTCTAAACGCTCATTTTACATTTTGCATATCTTCTTGGTGCATATCTAGTGTTTTCTAACAAAGAGCTTTATGTGCGGATCTTCAATTTAGCATGCAAACTGAACATAAAGCTTATCTTCTGAGTAAAGGCTACTTTCAGTGAAAATGGATCCCAAATAGAGTCATCTCTGAAGAAAGGAGGAGGATACCTTAACCAAGCTTTCAAGGAAATATTTTCTGATCATTGCTTATAACATTGATTAGATTTCATGACAGACAGCATTACAGCCTCAGAAACATTAGTCAAAGGTTAGCTTTCTTCAGCTGTAGTATCTATAAAAATATAGGCCAAGTGAGATGCTTTGCTACAGAACATTCTTCTCATCAGCATGAAAATCATTCTGTATCAGATAGACACATACTTGAACACCTAGTGTTCACTGCCACACGTTTAATATGGACAACCAAAACTTGTCCAGGTTCTCATATTAGACTTCCAAAGTCTTTGTTTAGTAAAACTTCCCTTTTTAACACTGTCACAAATTGAGTCAGACTATGAATTGCCAGTCCCTTGTTAAATGTCAGGAGTGAGGATGAACCCAAACACAGAAAATTTATTTCTTGCACAAAAAGAATTCCTTACTATTTGTAATGAAGGTGCTTATTACACATGAATTGTTTCACATGCTGCATACTAATACGTTTCATAAATCTACCAAGTGAGGTAAAGTTCTTTTCTATTGTGATGAATTGGTAAGCTGTTTTGTATGAACACACTGATCCACAGTTAAAATGCTTAGCAATGCAAGCATATAGAGAAAATAGATTTTCTGTATAACTACACAGCTAAGTTGAGAGAATGTGGATCTGAAGAACACTGTGACTCAGGTTTCTCCCAAAATCCCATATCTAAACTCTCAGAGGACCATGAACCTGCATGCAGATAAGCCTAAAGGAGTTAATGAATACAGATGTCTGAATGTCCCTAAAGGTTTTTTCCCACAAGGTACAAATGTTTCCAAGGGGAACATGGTCAGATCCAGGCTAAGCTGATATCTTGCAGCTTGACTGGCTGTTTTAAGAAAGGTTTTCTCCAAAATATACTTTGTTCCATGGAATCATCACTTCCTGGTGATTCACCATAGCCACAAATAATTGTAAGTCACAACAGAATTACAGGCAAGAATACAAATCCAACCATTTGATGTAATTACTGATGCTACCAGAGGGCCCTGAAGAACAGGTCAGAGTAAGACCACCCTTCTGGACCCAGGCAGGAGATGGGTTTGATTACATAGGTCCAACATATGCAAGATTAAAGTTTTGATGATGCATACATCAGATATCAGGCAGCTTCCCTGGAACTTTTCTCCTACAGGGAAAAAATGGACATGGTTTCTCATGCATGTCCATATACTAACATATTTCTGAATACACAAACCCACGTGCATATATATACTGAGTGGCATTAGGATAATCAGGCTTACTTTGGCTGTATTTTGACAGCTAACAATTCCTACAGTCTAAAAATAATGAACTCTGTTTTTTTGTGGTAAAAATCCTCAACAGGTAAACCAACCTACCAGTCAGAAAGAAAGTTAAGAGCCTAATAAGAGGATGTGTCCTGGTTCTTACTGTACTCAACACTGAGTTACGGTATGAATTTGAAGCATGCTTAAACAAATGTTTGTATTTTCAACCTAGCACAAGGGGACAGCTCTAGCAAAATTACAAAGGAGAGTTATAGGGAATTACAGGGAGAGTACTGCTACTTGTACATCCCAATGCTTTCACATGGGATCTGAAAATCATCTTGAGTCTTCAGCAGTTAGATTTGCACTTAAATACTGTTTAATCACCCCAGATCTGTCTTATGACTAGGAGCAAATTAGAAGAGAGTGCTTTCATTTTATATCATTCAGACAGAAATTAAGAAGACAGTAATAATGAGTCCTAACAAAATTATACCTTTCTTAAAGTGAGGTTATAGTAACATGTTATCATTAGATGGCTTTTATTTTTTATTACATCCAGAAAATCAGAAAAAATACAGAACAAGTACCGAACCTTTCTCAAGAGCCATTTATATCCATAGAAGTACATAAGCCATTATCAGATACAGAAGCCTCACAGCAGTGCTACGCACAAATCCAAAAGCAGAACAATTATAAGCACAACATTAGTGAAACTGGCTACTCCAACAGATCCTCACCTGCCACTATAAGTTAACAGAAATATTTAAACATATATGAATATATATAGGGAAACTATATTTTCAGATATAAAGGCCAATCAGAAGTACAAATACCTGGAATGAAAATAATTGACCTGGCTGATTTTTTTTTATCTTTATTTTTTTTTTTTTACCATACAAGAGACCTATAATAGTCCTGACATACCTTGTCCATTCAGTATCTGAGGACAGATGGAATGTGGGTCCAAAAAACTTCAAACTTTGCCCACAAGTCTCCTAAGTCACATTGTACTTTGAACTTTAATAACCACCTTGTCTTTTTTCCTCTAGCTTTAAAGCCAATTTTTATTAAGTACATTTTTAACTCTTCCCAACAAAACGCAATTTCAGGATTCAAATCAGTGCAGGTTGGAGAACCAAGTGAAACAGCTACTTTCATATTCTCTACAGTAAAATCACCATCAGTGTTTTTGAACCAACTGACAGGTTTTTTGCACACTGCTCACCCATACATGATAGTTCCACTTCTGCCCTGTTTCTTGCATGAAGAGAGCCAATACAAGGAATGCTGAGGTAGCGAAGCTTGACGTGAGTTTTGCCATTTATTTAATCTTCAAAAGTTAGTTCTCCAAGTAAAACATTAGACAATATTTTTACTTACACTGATAAATTATTGCAAGGCTATTTTATTCTTAAATATTGATTTTTAAAAGGGAATGCATGAGTTCCTTGATAAATGGACTAGAACATCAATCATGCAATTTACTCTGACATTGAGTGAAATACAAACACTTCAAGGATGAAATAAGTAGGCACTTTTGAAGGTGGCAACTTGTTGAACAACACCAATAATATCACAGTATACACATGAAGCATTGGGCAACGTACATACTTCAAATCAATGCTGTTTTCACTGCAAGCCAGAAGTGATGGTCACCAGTCACCATAGCGGTACACAAGATCCTAAACTGGCTTATGTTAGTGAATCTCTTAGTATTAGAAAAAACACTGTGCGAATTTTAAAACCTTGTAATTTTAAATTGAAACTATTTACGGTAAAGCTGAAATATTGAAGTATATCAAGAAGCTTTAAAAACAATCACAAGCAAAAATTTGGAGTTGGAGTTAGATGATCTTCAAGGTCCCTCCCAGCACAAGCCGTTCTGATTGTGTGTTTCTGAAGATACAAAATAGATTGCACCAAATCCAGAGGTACAAACAGTCAATATTTTTTTTTTAAGAAACAGCACACAGTTGTCAGAGTAGGTCTTCTGTAACCTTGCTATAATTTTGGTTTTCCATGTTTTATTCATTTTAAGAGGCAGTATTAACTACATAATTATTGTTGTAATTCATTCCTTATGTTGCTATGGATAAAACAGTAACTTATCTGCAGTAATTATGCAATAGTCTGTAACTAACTGAAATATGAATACTGCCAGTTTGTCCCACTGTGTTTCAGTTCTGCTACATAATTGTTAATGTTCACAACAGTGCAGTAATTGAATTACAGAACATTAGCCACATGATTATAATAATCATAAACTGCTATCAAATGGAAGACTGAATAAGGCTTCAAACACTGAAGTTATGAAGTTCATACTGAACAATATCTATCCTTCTCTTTAGAAAGATTTGTTTAATTTCCACTGTAGTTGTAACTTTACAACAGGTGGCATGTTGGAGTTTTACAGGTGAATCTTCCACTAAAACTGTTGTACATACTTTGTTTGATTTGAATGCACCCAAGATAGGTGGCTAAAACAGCCATGTTTCCAACCTTGCAAAATATTAAAATACTTATTTGAATTAGGCTGCCTTCTCAAGAAACACTGAGCAGAAACCAGTGCGGCTTTTCATCCAGAGACTTCCTCACAAATCTGGGGGGGATTCATCTGATCTAGCATATACTGACCATGTACATCAGGTGTTGACCTTAGGCAGACACATAATTTCCATCATGAAGAGAAGGCAGCATTAGCAAAGAATTCATCACGACGAAAGGAAGGTGCTTGAGATTCTGCAAGAAGGTCCCCTTTGAAATGTTTCTGGTGATCAGTTTTGATTAAAACTCCATCTTTCTGACCACTGAATTGAGAAGAAGAGGAATCTTTCTCAAGACAGGACTCTTATTTCTTAATAGGAGAACTATGTTAAGGTTAACGGTTAAATGCTCATTGCCTTTGCTAGGTCAGGCATTAATCCTTAACTTCCTTTACTAAAATATACGAAAAGCTCAGCACAGTTTTGCCGTATAGTATCACAGTATCACTGTACAGAAGTATTTATTTTCTATAGTTTCTTTCATTTACTGAAATTCATACAAAGCCAGCAAGGCCAAAGAGGCTGTCAGCTCAGTTTCCAAGAGCATCCTGGTTTTATCCCAAATGGTTCTTTTGGAAGTCACTGTTTCTAATTAGGAAGACTCTACCACAGAGATTTACATCTTAAATACGGAATTATTCTCACTAGCCATTTGTTGCATGGCATTTGTTGCATCTTTTTGGAAAGATTAACTAAATGTCATGCACAAGATCGTGACTGAGAACATAACTGAGACTGAGATTGTGTCTAAAAGACTTTTACAATTATTCTTCCAGAATATTTGCACCATCAGAAATCTAGACCAGCACAGGCTACAGCCATACTATACCAACCTGGAAACAGACAGGAAGCCCACTGGGGATTTCTGCACCTGGCTCCTCCAAGTTTCCTTCCATCACTGGACAGCTTTCATGAGCCCTTTTAATGTGTGAAACTGTAGATCACTTGTGGTGAATAAAGCCCTTACAGATTACTCATTGTTAATTAAATAATTTGATTCTGTCCACTGAATCTAATGCATTAAAGTATTTAATGTTTGTTTGGTAAACTACTTTGCTAAATGCTCCTTTGACTTTTATTGGTAATAAACATTAAGCATTTATGGCCTGTGAAAGCAGTTTCACATCTAGCTTATGCTGTTACTATTTACAGTTTGTTAATGAAACACTATTAACTTGCTCCAAACTGCAAGTTGTTTTTGTTCTACTCCTTAATTTTTATTATATAGTATATAGAAAAAGTCAATGAAATCACATCAGCTATAAGTAGCAACAGTACTTGTTACAAAAAGTTACACTGTCAAATCAAAATGTTTTCAACTCTGTAGAGCTCCAAGTAGTACTTTCTGCTTTTATTCCTGCTTGTTACAAGCACACATTGCATTCTTTGCACTTGCCCACTCACAGCCTGTGCTCCCCATGAAGAGGGGACACTGCTCCCACGAGATCCTGGGAAAATGGCATTTGAGGCATGGATATGGAACGCCCTGGCTCAGTCTGAATTAAAGCCTTTTCCATGTTACGTTAGTAGCTAAAACATGCACACTTGAAAAATAAGAAAGCGTTTTCTCACCAAAAAAAAAAAGTACATATTACTCCTCCTTCTTTAAACTGACGCAATAAAACTCTTGAAGTGCTCTTGAAATTTAAGAGCTGTGCATGCAAGTGATCTGTGCCGCTACAGAAGAAAAGATGAATTTCACCTGCCAGGCCTCTGCTGAGATAGCATCTCCTGTCTGTCCCATACAGCCAACGCCTGAGTCCAAGCCTTTCCAGGGGACTGCGTTCTGTGTCTGGAGAAAGAGAACAGACATTGTGCTTTGTAGCTGTTTGAAAGCACATTTCCTCAAGTGTTAACCATGCATCGCAGCCACAGTTGCTGAGTATGACATGTCATCACTTGTTTCCCTGCCTGGCCAGCGTTGGTGGGAGGAGCACACTGCCAAGACTTTTGAGTATTTAACATGCAATGTGGATTGCACATGTAGTAAAAGACAGGCTGCTGTGGTGTTCTAATGCATTCACTTCTTGTAACAAAACCATTATTGTGACAATGCTGATCCATCTAAAGTAAATAGTAATAGGGTGATTCATTATCCTCCTTAGGAGATACCCAATTTGCGATAAAATTCATGAAATAAATGGGATGGCAACAGTTCCAGCTGTTGTGCACTTAAGAATGACAGCACATCCATCAAACAATGAATAATACACAGTTTCAGAATAGGTGATCTCTAAGACAGGCCCCAGGCAGATGCAGCTGCGGGTCAGAGCAATGCCTGGCTAACAGGGGCAGCAGGCAAGGCCAGACCAGCACTTCTGCCAATGCCAACAGACACAGGCACTTGGTCACCATTTGGCTGGGCCCTCTGCACATACCAGAGGTGAAAATCTGCAGTGCCTAGCCTGTGCCTCCTCTGCTCCCACAGGGACAAATCCAGCTACCTGCAGCAGAACGAGCCACAGGGCAGCTGAAAGGAGCGGGTGATCAGGAGAGCTAATGAGCAGCTCTGGGGCTACACCTGTGTCCAAATTAATCCCTGCACTGAAGGGACAGTGGGATAGAACCACTTGGGAGGCACAGACCTACATCCACAGGGAGCAGCCTCCCTGGGCTGCCTTTTGGATGCCTTCACTGACATTTTAAAGCCTCCACATCACAATTGGGTGCAGCTCAAGGTTGAGCTGCAGAATATTCCCTGTGGCTGTGGTTTGAGTTCTTTATTTCTCTTTAAGTTCATTTAGTTTAACATTGATTATGGTAGAATGTCCTTAGATAACAGCGCGAAAGTGTGACTAACTTACTGCTAGGGTACATTTTATCTTTGGAAAAATCATGTGTATGTGAAGACTTTAATCATCATTTATTCCACTATAATGAATAAGTGTTAAGTGCAACATTAAGAAATTTTGATACTCAAGTCATGCAATCATGGAGGGGGGAAAAATCCTGCATTCTCCTACCCCACCACCCAAAGTCAGGCAGGAGTAAGCTAAGAGATGGCTAAAAGAAGCTAATCTATTCTTAACCTTGCTTCATAAGTGACAGCAAAATTAAATGGAAGCAATCATGAATCATAGGAGGATCAGAGCTGGGTTACTAATTGGCCTATTTTCTGTACTCTCAGAATCCTCTTGAGCAATTTTCCTCAATTATAACCGCAAATCAGCATGTTATTTCCCCCTCACGAGCTACCCATTGCTTAAGGACTAACTAGGTGTCCCAGGATATTTCCTGATCTATTGCTGGAGACCAATTCCTACTGTTAAATAATTACAGGAAGTTCAGAGTCCCACGTTGGAGGAAAATATAATTCTATTTTACCTACTAAGACAAGGCAAATGAAAACCTTAATTATAGAGAATAAAGCTTATTTCTACTAGTAGACTTTCCTAATACTTGGGGATCTTCTTAGATCAAAGCTGAGGACAGCCTTAACAGAATATACTCAGCACTTCCTCTTCAGATATTGATTTCCCTTCAACACAAAGGCTATAATACAAAAACTTTGTCAACTAGAGAGTCCACTTGAAAAAAGCACGACAGTTATTCATTGCTATTGTTCAGGGGCATCAAATATATGATTAAACTTGCACAAAATTAGAGCAATCAAAGTATAGCTGTTTGCTTCTTTGCTGCATCTCTAGCTGCATACTAATCAGACAATTTACATTTCACCTGTTACTAGCATTCAAGATGTACTACGATGTCTATTATTTAGCTAACATCAAATTTCCCTCATAATATGAAATACACCCTGAAAAGATGGAACATCTTTTCTAAAGGACAAATAACACCTCAAAGAGACTCCTCTGGAAAAAACAAGATGACAGAACAATTGACACCTCTAAATGATATTATTTAAGTCTCATTTCACGCAGACAACAGAAACACTTAAACAAAACTGATCTGGAATAAAATAGAGAGAAGAAATCACTGTTTAAACATTTCGGAGCAGCAGTACTGTGTTAGAAAATAAAGTGCCTAGGATTTTTGGACAACAAGATGACAAAGTCTCCATAAACAAGTGGAACTGTGAGGAACACCATTACATACAACCTTCAGTTTGTCGGTTGTTTTGCGTTTTTTGTTTGTTTGTTTGTTTTAAGTCTTCCCCAGGGCTTGCTGCCTCCCTGCCTGCCCAGGGACTGAGCTGAGCTTGTTCTCAGTGCCTTCCAGCTCATTAGTAGCTACAGGCTCATTTTCCCTCGTGACACCTGTGAGGAGTCTTCACCCATCTTTCACAGATACTTGACATTGGAGAAGAATTCTTTTCCTGGAGGTGGCACGGAGCTATTTCTTCACTGCCTGAGCTAAGAAAAAGTTTGTAGAGTAAGCATCACACATAGAGGTTCAAAACACATCCTATACCACCAAAAAAAAAAAAAAAAATCAGAAAATTTGTGAAACAGCTAACAATCTGTTCTGCTTCAGTCACTTAAACTGTTCCAAACACTGATGTCAGCGTAGAGACTATTTTAAAGGTAGGCAGCCTGCCATAGACTAAAATGTAATACATTTATTGGAGCATCATAAGGGATACTAGAGATTTTTAAGGCTTAGTGTCAGTGACAGCAGTTCCTCAAACCTTCCACAGCATTTGGGGCTGTCACACAGCAACTACAACAGTCTACACAACAGACACTGGTGTTGCTGCCCAGAGGTTGCTAACTAGCCAGCGCACCTCCTGAAGATTGTCTCAGGTTTTCCTGCAAATAATTCATTACCACATCTAAAAGCTGGATGATTATATTATATTCTGTTTTGAATAAAGAAATCTAAATAGGGAGACTTTATGTATAATACAGAGATTCTCCTCTGCAGAATATTTGAAGTTATGGTTCAAAAATTTCCAGTAGTTTCTGGAAGCCCCAAAAATATTAAACACATTTCTCAGTCCTGCACTGCTGCTCTCTAACAGATCCTGTGGGGTCTGAAGCACAGTAGTTTCATTAAAGGTGTTGAAATGGTCTGAACTGGGTTAAATAACCTACTTCAAGTTGCCTCATATTCAGTAACATCTTTTTACAGTAAAAACTGTGGGATATTTGCAAGCTATATTCAAGATAAGTGGGCAGGGTGAAAAGTGTTCTCACTTTTACCTCTTCAACATAAAACCGTTCATCTGAGGTCAAAAGGGTAAGCAATACTTGAAGACAAAGGCAGAAGTAATGTGAGATATGCTTAAGCAAGTATATGATCTGCCTGTCCTTTTCTGGCCTTCAGTTCTATTGTGCTTTGGAGCTGAGCCATTGCTGCTCCAAAGCAGCAGCATGCATTCAGCTGTGAACCACAGCACCTCCTCTTCTCTTTTGCCTGCAGGGAATTTCAGATAAGCATTAAAAAAACCAAGTATTACACTGTTGACTACAGCAGTGTTTTGTGGGTAGAACAGAGCACCATTTGGCTTAAAGCAAGAAAATTATAAGTATCAAGAGTACCCCAAGCACAGCCTGAGATTTATGGTTTTCTAGCCAAGACAAGTTGACAGAAGGTTAAGTGGTGGCATTTCTGAAGCATGATCAGGTCAGGGGGTGCAGCAGCACTGGGCAAGAGATGCTTAAAATGCATGCAAGATGTATGTACAGAAAGGCAGTCAGTGAGCTGGGGCTTTCAGACTCCTACTTGTTTGGAACTTATCCTAAAAAAGGAAGACTATGCAGGCACCAGTACTCTGCTTCTTGCTACATACTTTGCCAAAAACTACGGCTGTTCAATGGTTGCATCTTCCCTACATGCTGCATCAGTATCTGGCCTAGATGATCTGTGTCTACCTTCACACTGGGTTACTGGGGAGATTTGGGAAGCCTTACAGAAGGGAGGGTGTTTAGATAGGACATGATAGTCTCTCTAATTGGGGAAAAAAAAATACAGCAGAAAGCAACGTTTGTTGCAAGAGACAGATGCACATTGAATTTGATAATCCACAGCTTACATGTAAATCAGCACACATGCTGCTGGTGATGTTGATCTGTACTGCAGAAAGCAAAAAAATAGCTTATCTTGAGCAGTATTTAAGTTCTCTCAGATTGGGCCACCATATCATATATTCACTTTAATTACTTCTCTCTCTATTTATTGCACTTACAAATTGCCACGACTATTTGTTGTAAGCATAGATACACCAGTCCCATACATTAGCTGTTTGATGCTACCAAAGTAGAACTGACCCCAGCTCACAACCCCACAGCTAACCAGGAGACGGTCCTCCCAGCCTGTTACTGCCACACATCCTCATGGCCTGAGTGTGCCAGCAGCCCTAGACCTCCTTGTGCAACCTTGTGAGGGTCTCTACAGCTGTCCTCACCCAGCCCTGAGTTGATCAGTGCTGTGAGGTTGCACCCTTATTTTGGAGGTAACTGCCCCTACCTGGGCACAGACAACATCCGCTTCTAGATGATCTTCCTCCATAGAGAAGCCTCACTCTCACTGCTCCCTCCCGAAGGATCCCACATATTCCTCCCTGAAAAGGCTCCTTTATGGACGGTGTCAAGTCAAGAATATACTGCCCATGTGCACGATGACAGCTACATGCAGTAGTGATACAATTAAGAAAAAAATCTATAAATGGCATCACCTTGCATTAAACTTCTGACTTGAGGTGAGCATGAAGTAGACTTGACATTCTCATCTATTCAGGTCAGACATTTAAAACTGTGTGCTCCAGGTCCATCTCTCCCCCAGGAAAGGCTGTTCTTCCTTAATGAATGCATACACTCACTTTATATTTTCCCAAAGCCCAAAGAGGTTTAGTCTGAGCTTGGCTGATATCCAGCCCAATCTGCACAGAAACACGAGATGACTGTGAATACACTAATCAAAAATGTAGAGTAAGGAAAGGTACAGAGCATTATCCCATAAAAGAAGAGTTTGATTCAATTTCTTTCCCTTCCTGAGTTTTATACCTATGTGGTGTCAGTGATATTACTTCTATTCACCTATGCTATGGGAAAGAAATAATTCGATTTTAAGTGCATTCAAAACATGAAACCAAAATACAAAAAGCTTACAAAGTGAGATTATGTACTTACACAGATAGACCCTTTGAGTTTAAGGGTAAACACAGAAGAGTAAGCTCCAAAATTAAGACCTAAATTTGAAACTAGGCATGTCAGATTAAAGAAAATGGGACAAAAATACAAACCCTCACAGCAAGTCAGGCAAGTGATTTATTTTTCCTTTGAAATTCAATAAGGTGATCCTTTTTGTTAGTATTTCTGTGAGGGTTTAAGGATTACGTTCACATAGTTAAAAGATGACTACAGAGGAAACTGAATGCCTAAAAATGGCCCATGTTGGGTTTATAAATATCAGTATAATTCAGTTTCATTCCAGTATGTAGACTATGTAAACCTTGTATGAGGATGCTTTGAATTGGATTAAATTTGCTTTTTTCAACATGGGCAGTCTCAGATGATATATTTATTACACAAATGATTGGAAACACCTAACAAAATAGAAATAGAAGCAAAACTTCAATAGTGCAAAAAGAGTTTGATGGTAGATGGACTCATTAAACTACTTTATAAGGTCAACTTCTGCATTTTTCAGTTCAAGAAAATGATCTATGCACATATACTGGAGTTTTCTGCCAGGCTGAAACTTCTCCATATCTAAACGAGTTACCTCACAACATACACAGCTGTGTTTAAAACAGAATAAAGACTTTTATATTAGACACTTCTCAGAAGCAAATCCCTAGCTCCTCTAGGTGACTTCTTTTCAAAGGACTGATACAGACTGTAAATTTTCTGTTTGGAGTCCATCTCCTGTTAATCTCCTTGCAAGACTGCATGGAGCCTCACTTCATCTTCAAAACTCTAATGAGTTCTTTGATTTTATTAGATGTTCTCATTGATTTCATTTAGTGATTTATACATCGGTTATCCTCTTAGCAATTAGGTATTTTTCCTCCTGAAGGTAAGACAAATTACAAAGACAACCCACAACAGGTCGCACAAAACAACCACAGCCATCTCCAAGGAGACATTAAGTGCCCAGTTGTGGGAACAAAGTAACCAAAGAGAAATAATACAACAAAACTGAAACCAATTAGGGTGCTTTGCATTATGGATTGAAACCCAAGTACCTAGGAGATTAAAAGTGAACTTCAAAAACAGCTAAATTGGTGAGTCATTCTAATAAGACTGGCAAGCTGTGTGCAATGGGCTGCTGCAAAGTTAAGTTCCTACAGTTCTCAGGATGTGCACTTCTAGCTGAGAACTGGAGACAGATGCAACAGGCACAAGGGGCTCAGCCTACAGCATCCACTGTCAACACACTGCTTTGAAGACCTGAGCCCTCTGAAGCAAGATGGAATCAGCAAAAGATCATTATTTCCCCAGAAGACGACCAAGTGCTCTAGAAGAAAAGGTGAAATGATGTTTTTGTATCAGAATAAATGCTGTGTTCCAGAATAAAAGAGAAGAAAAAAAATTTCTCTCTGAAAATTGGCAGGAGCAATCCAAAAGCAGAAAAAAACAGATTTATCTCAGATAATTTGTAGTTCAACATGAGCTTTATTACACATGGCATTAGAGGAATTAACATTCCACTAACAAGTGGAGAAATAACTCTTTGGGAATCTCCAACTGCTTCACTGTTGCTAGTTAAGAGGCCTTCTTCAGCTCCATCTGGACATGCTCTAGCTTGCTTTCAGAGAAGCCATCAAAGCCACCACTGTTTCTTAAGCAGCAGTTTTTACATACAATCATTCCAACATCAGAAAGAAAAGTGTAAGAATAAGAAGTATCTTATGCATTGTAGCAGGTAATCTGAAGGATTCTCTTAAGATAAGCATATCAAACAATAAAATTCAAATGCAGAATCTGTTCAACATGCTGAGAATTAATGAGCTGGAGGCAATCATAGAATCATAAAATAATTAAGACTGGAAAAGTGCTCTAAGATCATCTAGTCCAATCATCCATCTTCCATCAATATTGCCCACCAAACCACAATCCTTACTGCCACATCTCCATGTTTCTTGAACACCTCCAGGGATGCTGGATTCTTTCAGAGAAGAAATGTTTCTTAATACCTGAACCTCTCCAGTGTTCCCTCTTGACCCATCACTGTCACCTGGGAGAAGATGCTGATCTCTGCCTCAACACAACCTCCTTCCAGATGATTGATGAAAGCAATAACATCTCCAATAACCAAGAGACATAGGCCCCAAGAGGAATAGTATTTCAACGTTTCCCCCAGAACATGCCCAGGCTGTAGCCTCTCCCAGCAGGAGAACTGCATTATTTGTTTGGGGAAGGTTTGAAGCCACATCCTGAGTGGCTTACCATACAACCAGCTGAGTCTTGCTGCCTCAGCCTTGCATGTGCCCACACAAACTAGTCTCAGTCCCTCAGACTGCTGCACAAGGGCAATAGACTTTGACTACACCCTGCTGTCCTCTCTATTATTACTACATGGAAAAGCACTGAAAAGAACTCACCACTGAAAAGATGAGAGGGGAGAGAACAAGCTTACAAGCACACCTTCTCCTCTGTGCATTGTTCCCATTAACATCAGCAGCTATTCTGCTAAGCTGCGACTCAAAGGGATAATTAAACTCTTGCTGTTCCCAGGCTCCCCACACAACCTGCTCCTCCCTGCCCACAGCCACGCAGCGCGGTCACACGGGAGGGACCTCAAACCTTTCCCAGAGTCAGCAGCACGGCCCACCTTCTGTTAGTTTTCAAACATCAAAGCTGCCCTTATTTCAACATTTACTCAAGGACCGTTGAAGTTACGGTGT
Source organism: Bambusicola thoracicus (assembly GCA_002909625.1). Classification (NCBI taxonomy): domain Eukaryota; kingdom Metazoa; phylum Chordata; class Aves; order Galliformes; family Phasianidae; genus Bambusicola; species Bambusicola thoracicus. Next base: position 23,144 of record PPHD01000797.1, read on the forward strand.
GAAACTGGGACAATCATGATAGTAAGTTTGAACATGGGAGATAAATGATTAAAAGTTCTCAAGGTAAGAGTACTGTCTTTTCTGAAGGTGCTGCCTACTTATATTGATGAATTTCCTGCTCAGTGGTGTATAGCATCACTTCAGGCTGCAGTGCAGTGAAGAGAAATTCTCTGAATGCTGCTCCGATGGCACTGCAACACACCTTAGGTAGGAAGTCACGTAAAGCTGCATCACTCAAAGCACTGACTGCCACGCTGCCAGTAGTTTTAATTTATTGAAGTGAAGGAGACAACCAATTTAAGTCTTGCTGTAAGTATTATCAGAGCTGTTCAAAAGAAAATGCAAGTGTAGGGGGATAAATGATTAGGTCCCACTAATGTTTCTCTAATTTTTTTTCATTCATAAGCAGATTTGCACTCCCAAAAACTGCCCGGGGGGGGGGGGGGGGGGGGGGGGGGGGGGGGGGGGGGGGGGGGGGGGGGGGGGGGGGGGGGGGGGGGGGGGGGGGGGGGGGGGGGGGGGGGGGGGGGGGGGGGGGGGGGGGGGGGGGGGG
>PPHD01000797.1:23743-53022 GCA_002909625.1 Bambusicola thoracicus
GGTCAGATATGTTTCAAAGCTGCTGGAGAGTCCCAGTACAAAGTGCAGGGCACAGGCAGCAGACATACAGCCTCCCCTACCCAGCTCTGCACCAGGAGGCCACATGCACTCTATTGCGCTGCTGCACACTGAGGGGGCTGAACCCACACACAGTACATAAATCAGTAAGTGGTAACACCTGCTATTGTGTGGCCAGGTGAGCCAGTCTGAGAGTCAACAGCCTTAGCACCAGACCCATTACTGATGCGGTACGATCTGCTTTCTCCTGAATTCTTTAGCTTATTAAATGTAATTAAATATAAAATCTTTCTAAATTATCCAGTCTTTAATCCAATGCAGGTTAACAGGGTCATATCAGTGCAGCATATGCATATTGACTAGACTTGAAAAGTAGCAACAGTAGAAGGAAAAAAAAAAAAAAGCCTGCTTTCTCCACTACTTATCATAGGGCAATCACAGGTCAAACGTACCCAACAAAACACAAACAACCCTCTGCTGCGCAGCATAATGAAACACAGCTAGAAACCAGCCATCGATGAAGCAATCAATAACTCACACGTCTGAAGAAAGCAAGTAGGCTGTAACATCGTCCATACACCTGACATTTGCCAGCGATAACATTAATCCCTAGATGAAGCCTACTATACCTTTATATACTTTGTCCCCCAAAGAAGTATCCATAGAATTAATTATAATGTTGATTCTGAGTAGTGCCTCAAATTGGAAATTAGTCTGGTGTTTAAATTAAGCAGCAGATTGAAATGGCTAATTGTTTAATCACGAGCTGATAACAAAAGAGCCACGGTGACTGACTATAAAAAAAAGTTTGTGCTGCTTATCATATCGATGTGACTGATGTTCAGAGTTGCTGAGTACGTGCTAATTCCTGCAGCATCGTTAGCAGCTGAAGGTTCAAGATTCAGAGGTTCAAACATAACATCTCTCTTTTCTTCCATGTGTGATTTGGGGCTTTTTGCAGGTAGCATGCTCTGTGAGGACACAAGCACTCAGTCACACAGACATCAGCCATGATCCCACTCCCAGTCCAGCCCTAATGAGCAGTCCCTTCTTCATCTCCAACACTGCATAGCACAAGTAAGGAGAAAAAATGAGCAAAAAGGGGCTGGGAAGATATGAAACCCCAGCTGAACTCAGGCAGTGAGAACAAAGCTCTTCTGAGAGCTGTCTTTGACCAAACCCTTCATTTGCTTTTCATGTAACAAAAGCCATGATTCAGATCCTGTTGATTTGGAGATGTCAGAGTAAAAGTGTGGACAAGGAAAGGACAGCAAAAGCAATAGCTTCATGCCATATACTTTCCTCCGCAATGAAACCCCAGGCACACAACTCAAGAAAAACTGCTCAAAATTCCTCCCAGAACACTGACCATTGAACACCCCTCACCTTGTGGGAGGCTGGAACAATAGAAGAAGCAGAAGCAGCAGGAGAAGCAGAGAAATCAATGTGTCAGGGCAGAGAAAGGGAGTGAGAAGCAGATACCAGAAATAGCCAGGAAATGGAGATTTCTGTAAAAGGATGAATTTGAGGTTTTTGCTGGGGCAGGCAAGAAGGGAGGGGGAAGAGAAATGCCAAGGAGTCCCATCTCTCTGTCCTCTTCTAACCCTGCACAGCCACTGCCTCTGGGATGGATTTCTGGCTATTTTTCATTAATCACTTTACGTTGAGCTCCATAAATAAAGCGGCCCTATCACTCAATAAAATCTGTAAGAGCGATCTCTATTGTATTAGCAGAAAGGCTGATAACATTAAGAGGGGTGAAGCAGAAACCTGAAGTTGAGGGAGTGTCAAAAATCAGCTTTGTGACCTCAGCTCACACCTCCTGGGACATTTAGCAACATATTAGAATCATAGAATGGCCTGGGTTGAAAAGAACCACAATGATCATCTAGTTTCAACCCCCCTGCCATGTGCAGGGTCGCCAACCACTAGACCAGGCTGCCCAGAGCCACATCCATTCTGGCCTTGAATGCCTCCAGGGATGGGGCATCCACAAATGCTTAGTTTATCATTTACTGCTCCAGAAGGGCTATTTCCCATGTCAGATCATGAAATAATGTAGGATCAGCAAAAGTTACTCATCAAACCAGCAAGTACGATGGGGATAGTTTCTGCAGCCATGAGATCCAGACCTGTTCCTGAGAACACAAAGGCACATTCGACAGAGATGACACTTAACTCTCAGGCTCCAACCTCCCTCCAAATTAAACAGGTAATCATTATTTCAAGGAGATTTACTTAAAATAGACCAAGTTGTAGTTTCTCCTGAATTCATTCCCATAATGGCTGAAATATGTTCATTTAAATACTCCTAAAATGGGAATCTGCAAGTGCAGCAAACATCCAGCCAAGAGACATAAAGCAGAAAGGCCATGCTCACAATTACAGGAGGACACAGCTGCATCACTGCAGGAGTTGGGCTGCAAACCAAGCAGCCCCTCACACACCATTTGCTGGTTGGCCACAACAGTGCCCTCAGACCTCTGCTCCCTCCCAGAGTGCACACAGACTTCTGGTGACCACCAGAAAACAACATTGCTGGAGAAGCGCTTGTAAAGTTTACTGGTTTCTACAGCAAAAGCCCACAGACTTGACCCACGCGTGCCTGCTTATGGCCATTGTCCTTTCCTACTTGCTGAGCAGTAAATATTTGGAGAAACAATTACACAGAACTACAGGCCAAAGTATTTTTTTTACATTTGTTGACGGGAATATATTTGTGCAAATGTGCATCTGTTCAGGGTAAACAAGGGTCTCCAAAGCTGTTTTCATATTTGGCTTAAACATTATTCCACCAAGATCCTTGTAACAAGCTCCTAAAACGAGAGGCAGTTGCCAAGTTGAGCCTATCTGTAGTTCATTGCTTTCTCCAAGTTTCAGGCATCCCTACTTCCCTACTCAGTTTTGCCACACGTTCCTGATAATTTGCCTTAGACTCTTAATACCTGTTCAATTATCTATTCCCTGGGGCAACTCACATCAATACTAGATGCCCTCCAAGGGCAGCAAGCAACAAGGCAATTCCCTGGGCTGCAAATAACAAAGGATGCTGCTTACTCAGGCACTGTGCATGGCTGTGCCACCTTCCCCAGCCCAGTGCTGAATGAATTTGCCCACGATGACAGGAGGATTTTGCTGGGTAAGCTCTGCTGACTTGTGACAGAAACATAAAGGAGGTAGCTGGCCCTGTTTTGACCTGGCCCTAGCCTACACATGGCAGCAGCTTGAGTTAACACACCTGGAATGACCCCTGCTCACTTCTGCCAAATTCCCAGGGCAGAGCACTCCAATCCAAGTGGAACAAGAGACAGATGTTTATTTTACTTTCTAAATTATAGTAAGTTCTTATTTTTATAATAGGTAACTCAGAGTATAGTGTTTTCTATTATTCTAGCAAGCCATTTGATGCATTATTAATTATATGAGGAATCTAGGATACAATGCATAATGAAGTCAAAGCAATTAAGCACAAGTCTTTACACACATTTAGATAGTCACTCTGTATTTTCAAGGTAGAAAGAAGAGCAGAGTGGCATGCTGCAGATCTACAGGGATATGGAGCTGTTCAGAGTGCATACAGGAGGCAGAAAGAAGTTCAACTGAAGCTTATAAATATGTAGCTTCCGTAAAATACAGAATAAAATTCATAACATTCCCAGCATGTTTGGGTTTGTTTAATCATGAAATAAGTGCAATATTAAACACAGAGAATTAGGAACCAAAGAGACAAAGAAGAGGTCACTATGGGAACAAGCCATCCTATCCAGAGTAACACAGCACCTCCATTTGCCCTTACCATAAACTCATTATCTCTTTTCATCCTGATTTATACCACAGAGATAACTTTAACCAATATTTGTAAATCAAGGGGGTTCTTTCCAACACTGAGAGTAAATATTTTGTAAGTGAAATATATAGTAGATATACATCTTTGAATAAAGTTGAATCAGTTATAGGAACCTCCTACACAATGCACCACCCCCCATAGCATAGGCAGACTCATACACTGACAGTTCAGGGACACAGCTGGAGTAACCACTGCCTACCTTGCTGAGGGAGCCCAGTTTCAAAGCCCAACAGTGTTCTACTCATCACTCTGTACTCAACTACATCAAGTGCTGCCTCAGTAGAGATGCTAGCAAGTACTGATCTAAAGCAAAGCAGGAAAATAGGGACAAAAACTTGTACACAATCAGCACCTTCTAGCTTTACTCCATCTATCACTTAGTCTTCATTCAGTCATCATGCTAGCACTTAGTACTCCCCAAAGAAGCTAACCTTGAGAGATACAGCACATGACCAACAAGGTGTCACCACAAGCTTTCTCTTCCCCCTACCCAACCCAGGCTCTGGCCTCCAACAACATTCACCTCACTTCAGAGGGTCCAACTCTATCTGAGGAGCACCTTTATGGGCTGTTCCCTCACTCCTCAGGTGAGTTGTTAGTCATCATGCTACACACATGGTCTCCATCCCATTTGATCACACACCTACTTTCAGGCACCCACCCTACTTTGGGCTGTTTACCACCAGTCAAGTTCAATAAGCTCATACAGAAGGGGAAAAGTGAGTCCAGTTTTTCCTAGTGCTTTGTTTTTTTCTAGCTGATAAAAGTAAAGAAGTCTGAAATTGTGCTTTACCCAACAAAGCCTGAAATTTTTATAGAGAAAGAATGAGGGAAAAAGGTTTTGAGCTGATGTTAGTGAAGGAATCACTGACAAAAACCATTTCAGCTGCAGGAAAAAGGAGACACTGAAAACTAATTAAAGATGTAAAAGGATATAAAACTCAACAGACATCTTTACGTATGCTAGAGCAGTCTTGAATGAGGCCTTTGGAGATCAAGATGCCAACATAACTGAACAGAGCAGTGCGTGCAGTCCTCTACCAAGAGCTCTGGCTAATCTCTATTAATTCTGCTTTAATAGCAAGCTGGCAATAAAGGTGCTGATACTAATTGCTGAGCATTTCTTTGCTGAAATCAATCCTTAATGCTGACCACAATAAATGAGTTAGGCTTTTATATAAAATTCATACTTAAAATCGCTATGAATCTTCCTAATGTGTCATTTGACATTTGTTATTACTTGGCTGTGGACTGGCTTTGAATATTTTATGAAATATTTATGGTAGAAGGGGATATGGGATTCATAAGAGCAAGACACATACAATATGCTGAAGATTAGTGACAATTACCACAAGGGTAAAATTAGTAAAATCAACCATCATTTTCTTGTGAAAAAAAATCATCTTAATTGGTGGCGGGTGGATATTTCTTCCATTTTCATACTATGTTTTATTTGCATATTTTTCTCCACTTTTCCAGTATTAAGTAAATTTTTTTTAACCCCTTGGCTAATTAACTCCTGGCAAACAGGGAAATGTCAGGTTCTTTTTAAAGAAACATTTGTTTAGGTTTCCTTTTCATATCTATTAATTTTTCTAAAGAAAAGAATAATAATTACATACACATCATCCCACTAATGTGCAGCAGATTGTGAGCACATAGAAATGGAATTTGGGAAATAAATTTGGTTTGTTTTGCTGTCCTTGTTGGAACAGAGATTGAATTCAAAATGTTTGATTAAAAATTATTGTAGAAGGCCATGATTTGAATCACAGAATCATAGAATCCCTAGAGTTGGAAGGGACTTTTAAAGGCTATCCAGTCCAACTCCCCTGCAATGAATAGGGACACCGCAGCTAGATCAGGTTGCTCAGGGCCTGATCCAGCCTCACCTCGAAAGTCTCCAGGGAGGGGGCATCAACCACATCTCTAAGCAACCTCTTCCAGTGCCTCAACACTTTCACTGTAAAAGATTTTTTCCTTATATCTAATCTAAGCCCCATCTGGAGTACTGCATCCAGGCCTGGAGCCGCCAGTACAAGAAAGACACAGAGCTCATGGAATGGGTCCAGAGGAGGACCACTAAGATGATCAGAGGACTGGAGCACCTCTCCTATGAAGAAAGGTCTGTGCTGTAGCAGCTGCTGATGTGAAAGCCCACTCCTTTGCAAACAGGTGTTGTGAAGAAGCCAAGTACGGGGTAAATGCTGCACGGGTCCAGCGCAGACTGGGAGCAGGATGGCTGTGATGCACATTCATGTGAAAGAAATTCCATTTTGCTGGAAAAGCTCTTCAGTCTGAGTGGGAATTCACTTGTTCTCATTCATGCAAGGAACGAGGCTACACAGACACCTCAAAGAGATGCTGCTTCAAGATTTATTTGTGCTGCCAGGGCAGGGGTGGTGAGAATAAGTCAAAGCCTGCTCACCTACATCACTACAGCAGCCCCTGAAGCCATGTATTTACCTGCAAGCTGGAGTCTGCCTTGCATAGCACAGCTGTAGTCAGAGTTGTGCAACAAGGTGCTCAAAGCAAGGCAATGGCTGTAGGCCCCCAAAATGCATTCTGGCAGACCTTGGTACCAGAAGCCAGTTCCTTTTCCTTTCAAGGAAGTTTGGATGGGGCTCCCTGAAATAAGCTTCTATCTTCACTGAGTCCCTCCCTTTGGGACTAAAGAAAACCACACAAACACACTTGATAAAACTAAGCATATAATTGCACTACTGTAATGCATGTAGCACCTAAGTGATAAATGAAAATCCAAGGCATGCTGCTGGTTTTATCATGGGTTAGTATTCCCATGGAAATTTACTCTTCTATTTTCCTTCCCCATTTCCCATGGGAAGGATGGCATCTTTAGGACTCTCTCTAAATAATTTATATATACTCAGTTTTATATATATATATATATATATATATGTATATGGGTATATTATATATACCCATTTACTTTTTCAACAATAAGATTCAAAGCTGCTTAATGCCAAGTTTCCCTTCCCCACCAAAACTGTTTCTCGTGTAAATGCTCGAATCCCAGTGATTTCACTCTCCCTTGTCTCCAGGGGTTTAGGTGCTTCAAATCCTAATGGGATTATGGTTTAAACAGGGTAACATATTCTACATAATAACACCCCACCTGAAGGCTTTGTGTTGTTTTTATCTAGGAGCAGACCTAACAGCTGTCTCTAGAGAAAAATAAATCCATATACATTTAAGCAAGTAATATAATTCCTCTGGAGACTCCAACTTCCTCTCCAAGTGCATCCATTCAACTGCCATTAGCATTTAAAGGGATGCGAAGCAGGGAGCGAACTATGAGCCTGTTTCTTTGCTGTTGTGAATATCCAGGCTGTAGAAATGTTAATGTTTTTATGTATTACCTCCATCTGCTTCAATCCTGTTAAATTTAGGTGTGCTATTTTTAAATGCGAATAGGTTTGAATTAGTATATGCTTTGCCTGTTGCTTAGGCGCTATTCATTTTCTTCCAGCAGTCACATCTGTCCTTGCTTTCATTAGCAAAGGGTACTTTTTACTTACTTTTTGAATTATAATATTGATTTTTTCCCCCAGAACTGCTGCCAGTATAGTATACTGCTAAAGGACTCCACAAGTTTAAACCCTTGAAAATGGGGTGTGTAATGGAAGTGCTGGCACATCCTTAACGACATCGTCACGAGCTGTGGTGCCACGCTAAGTGGATTGAGCCACACTGACCCTGCAGAATCAAGGTCCGTTTGCCTTGAAATACAATTTCAGCAACACCGTTATGGGGTGATACACTGCTTGGATCAAAATAAATGCTATGAAATTCAAATGAGCCATCGGAAGGGGTAAGTATACAGTTGCACTGCTGGAAATGGCTCACAAATCAATCATCCCATGTGCGAACAGAATTTCCAGGTTGGTTTCCTACACTTTTTATTTTTGCAGCTTTCTTTGAAATTGAAATCTCTTCATTTGTAACATCCTTGCCCTTGGATCTTCCTTCTTCTCTAAACGCCCACTCATTCTTCACAATTTCTTTGACCCCTGCTGTTTTCCAGCCCTCCCTCTCTTAGTGCACTTTCACAAGGTGTAAGGCAAAACGGCCCAGCCCAACACACCTCGTTCTGGTGGTTCTGGGCCATGCCTTTGAAGCAGCCCTCAGAGCCCTTTGGAGGTTTCTGTAGGCCCCACGGTCAGTGTCATATTTTAGCATTTCTGGTGTAATTGTGTTTCCTTCAATAATCACTACACCAGAATGCGTTTCTGTAGATGAGCGTATACAGACATCACACAAGCCTGCTGAGGCCTTTGCTTAAGAACAAAAAAAATGCAATCCAGGAAGTCTTGGAGGCATTCTGGCTTCACTAATACTCATATATTAGAACAAATAAGTGTGGATTTGTTGGATTATATCCAAGTGAAATACTACATCAGTCAGTGGTTTTCTTTTGAATGATTAAATATTGTACCAAAATAACTTTAGCGCTGCTATTTAGGGGGAAAATATTATCAGAAAAGAAGCAGAGGGAAAACACAAATCTGCAAGCCATGCAGCAGATGGGAAGGAGGCATACCTGCTCTTCTTGGTGCTCATTTCCTCGTCTCAGGACTCCAAAATATTGGTGGTAGTCGAGGAGCAGCACCTGACCTCTCTGATATGCTCCTTGTGAGGTACTTCATGATGAATGCCCTGGGTTGTTGGATGGAGCCAGCCCTCAGCACCTCCTGCACCAGGCCCATGGATTGTCCTTCCCTTTGGCATCTCTGGTGACTTCTCCAGTGATCCCACATCTGCACAGGCCTCAGGACAGGCTGGCATGTCACACACCAAAATACCAAAGGTCCATGTGGGTTCACTCAAAGGCCAGGTGGAAAACCCCATCCTCCAGCATCTTCCTACCCAGGTGTTGGAAGTGAGGGGTTAATTGTACAGTTCTCTGCAGTTACGTTTTGCTTTTGAAAAGCTAGATTTTTGAGATAGTCATTAAAAGATGAATTCAGCCAGTGTCCTTGAGACAGTTAATGAGATATGCTAATTCAGAATAAATAGGTCTGGTATGAATTCTTGATAAGAAAACATCTGCTTGGATCAGTTGCTCGCTTTTGGGGAAGGTAACGGGGTCTGAAGAAAGCGAGCTGTGATAAGGAGTACGCAGCAATAATGAAGGCAACATTTTAAAAGAACTGATTGTTTTTCAAGTTAGTCCTAGAAGAAATTTCTTCCATCTGAGTTCTTTCAGATGTAGAGAGTGAGAGGCCAGGAAGTACCACGTAGAGTGAAAATAGAGCCTCAATGTCCATGAAAGCTGTTAGGGAGGAACGGTGTACTGAGGCACTAAATTCTACCCAAACAGCTTTAGGATATCAGGCAATGAGGATGGATTTTTCTCTGGAAGTCACCACAAGAAGGAACTGAAAGTGAGCATCACCCACATCCACCAAGGAGCATTCAACCCCATTGTGCCTCAGCACAGTTTGGTGTGGGAAGCAGACCATGAGCTCCTCACCTTGGTGAGGAAGCAGAATGGCTTCACACTGCAGATAGGCCCATAGATTTCAGACCCAGAGTTGTGCAGATTTTATTCTTGTTGTTGGTTTGAGTAGTTTTTTTTTGCCCTCAGTCACAGCCATGTGCTGTTAAACTTTTTTGCTGTTAAACTACATATGTCCTTGCATCATCCTTCATGAGCAGATGTTACGTCCACATAGAAGTCACAGACCAGAGAAGGATGGTAGAAGAAATGTCACTGCACCTTTCTAGCTGGTTATCTCTCTTCTGAAAGGTGGGGATGGCCAGGATCACCAGAACAGTCACATTTTGTCCAGTGCTACAGGAGTGAAGCACTTTTGTAGAAGCACATCTCCCTCAGGCTGATAGTTACAGCAATGCTGACATACTGCTACTGCCAAGCTTTGGGGCTTCACAGTCATACCATGATGTAATGTACATACTAGACATCCTTCTACAATTCTGGGGATGTTATATATTCAAAGGCTATGGTTAATGACATGTCAATGTTTTCAGATCCAGCCATTTGATTTTTTTATTTAAACCATACGCTCTTATGGTTTTAATTGTATAGAACATTCCCAGCAGTGTCAGAACCTATTGGACATTTCATTCCCTGCATTCAATAATACAAAATGAGGACTTTCCTTCCTTTCCAGTGGCATCATTACAGCCAGCCCAGCCCAGGTGTCTCTAAACTTTGTTCAGGTGCGATCATCTTTTCTCAAGGGTTTTTACCATAGTAATACCACAACTCAGTGCCATTCCTCCCAGCCACAACACCTTTGCATTTTCTTCTGCGTCTTGTTGTTGGCCCAGCTCTGTGTGTGCATGCTGGGAGCCTGCAGCCACCCAAGCTGCAAATCCTCTTTACTCCTGTTCCTAAGAGAGAGTTTGGCCCCTGAGTTTATTTGTGACAATAAACCAAGAGTTTTATAACAAATGGGATGCACAGATGTACACTTGGTGAGTTGTGATTATGAAAGATGATTGCCTCCTTCTCAGTTATTGCTCACTGCTGCAGATGGCTACTGGACTTCATGAATAAATCACGCAAGGGCTGTTACCCTGAATATTTTGTTCAAATGCAGAAAGTACCAATACATGGTATATGGAATTTAAATAGGAAGGGTCTAAGATATTCTACACATTAATGAGTTGCAAAACTTTAATGCCGGTTCCAAACTCAGCTCTAAGCGTCATGTAGGAATGAGAACAGCAAGATACTGCATTTGCATATATCTAGGAGATTTTGTGATCAGAGTCCAGTTTTAGCTTATTATTAACAGGTAGCAACAAGGCTATCATTAAGACTCTTGCCTTGTACTCAAAAAAAAAACAGGCATATCTCTAGCTGGTATAAATAAATAAAACCTCCATTCCTGTAAGTAAATCCCACTCATTTAATGTACTTGCTCAAAAGAAAGAAACCAAAACTTTACTTTTTAAAGACATCCAAGGCTGAACTTTACTCCATAAGGGACAACAAATGACAGCTTACATTACAATTTCTGACTAACTCAGCAGAGAAGGAAAATCCAGAAAAAAAAACATTACTCTTTTTTACATTGCAAAAATTGTTTTCTGTATGTTTGGTAGGTGGGCTAATGGTCAGTCATTGGTATGTTTCCGTACTTGGCAATTAGTCTATTTGATAATAGGCAAGGAGCAGGGGTGGGAGATGCACAAGGGGACAGGGCATGGCAGGTGAAGGGCAGGAGCCAAGCACACAGAATGGGAAGAGGAATGCCCTTGTCTCCCTGAAGATATCCTCTGAGCAGCTCAGGATTTACAAAGCACTCAGGGCTACACTGCACAGGATACATGCTGAACTCAAAAGCCAAGCCAGGTCTTTCCGCATCACTTCTAGGTGACTGATCCAGAGTCACTAATCCTCACAGATACCGGTGACACACGGACGTTGGGCAATTCCTGGTACTATCTGTGATGACATAATCAACTGACAATTTTATGTACGTTCTACGTGTTTTTCCAATGCATCTGGAGGATAGGGTTTTTCCTTTCTCGCCATAATCAGTCAGTTAGAGAACTGGTCCCTTTTCACAGACAGAAATAACTTACTGACACTGCTTGACTGCAATATATTAAAATTTAAATTACTCTCTAGTCCACTGTATGGATTGTATTAACTGGCCCTAAATACACAAAAAGGCAGTACAATAAAGCTCATAGAATGGTAAGTCACTGAGGCTCATCCACACATCATGAAGAAAAGAGTGGGTAAAGGGCTGAAGTTTACTTACCAAGCGCTTATAAATGCCAAGACTTTTTTTTTATTTAAGAAAATCTGTGTAATATTCTAAATTAAGAACATGCTCCTCTCCGACATTTCATTTGGCAGCTCTAACCACAGCCTGGGTGGAAATCAATTTGCAGCAGCTATGAATTGCTATTTAATTTGGGGGCACGCACAGCTTAATTGAGAAAGCATACTAGAAGCCGTCAAGCCAGAGTCAGTAACTTAAGTTTCCTGCAGCAAACCCACGATAATCCCAGGATCAAACTGTAGCACCTTTGTTTCAGTAATTAAGTGCATGGTGCCAGCAGAGACTAATGGTGCTCACAGGGTGAGCACCCGCACCAGAAAGCTGCACAGAGCTCTATGTGCAAGCTCAGGGAGAGTCTGTAGGTTTCTGCTTGTTTAGACACTGCCATGTCTGAAAGAAGGTGCACATTTCAGCACATCCATACTATTCTTGCCCCACTGCCTGGATTCCTTGTGTTCATTCTCCACTTTTGCCTAAATATGACTATTTAAGTATAAACTGCATATTTGTGGAGTTTTTCTAGTTTCCATGGAATGATATGTAGGGCATCATTCTGTTTGGCCCTCTTTTTTCCCAACTCATATTAAAGCGTATTTTACAGCTCACGCCAAAGAGCAGCCATCCCTCATGGCAGAGCCCCTCAGCTCTGCTTTTTGGCACATGTGCCTCTGCTTTCCCTTTTCCCACTGTGGTTTTCAAACAGTTCCTGTTATGGAAGGGTGCAGAGCTCACTATTGTGACTGCTTTACAAATCTGTATTGTTTGTTCTTTTTTTTTTTTATTTTAAGTTGTCTCCAAGATGGAATTTCCAAGCCAGGATCACTTGAAAATACCCCGTGTAATGTTCATAACCTTGAATATCAAATGTTGGTTCACAGAGGGTCTCTGAAAAGTGTTGAAACATCTCCAGCACTGCTACAGTTCTGGGCAGGCACCCAGGAGCTCACAGGAGGTGGCCATGGTGGTGCGATGACCGCCATGACATGCAAGTATTTCCACTGACTCTCTGGGTCCTATTTAACTTCTGGTGTCAGAAGACAATATAGCTGATGGACACAGTCCAGAGACAAACTCTGTGTGGGCAGCGCACAGGGCAGTTGGACGCATCAGGTATTTTCCTGAAGACTCTCCGTTTCAACCAATGCCTCTCCTCAGCCATACTGCAGCCTGCTCTAGGGAGCAGCTTTAGCAGGGGTTGGACTTGGTGATCCCCAGAGGTCCCTTTTGACCCCAATGGTTCTGTGATATGGTGGCATTCCTTCTCTCTCACACGCTCAGCGTATTTTCAAAGCATTTGCTGCAACTGCTTTGTGATAACCACATTACACTCTAGCACATCGCTTTGTTAAGGAGCAAAGTAATTAACAGATCTCCCAGTGCTTCGTAGGAGAGCCTCCATGCACATCCAACTCTTCCACATCTCAGGGTTGATGGAAAACAAAAAGCCACAGGTCGTTGGCTGGATGGAGTCACTACTGCAGGGTGTTTTTCCCCCTAACGTTGGAGTTAACCCACCACAATAGAGCAGCAGCACACAAAGAAAGGATCATGGCTTGATCCCTGCCAGATGGAATACGGAGATAGCTCAGGAGAACTCGCCAAAAAAATGTGTGTGCATGCATGTCTGTGCAGAAACCTTTATAAAATAAAGCAATCTCTTTAAATCCCTCCACTTTGAGAAGCTTTCCATCAAGAGTGCCTTCATTTGCCAACAAGAAAAAGTTATCACCACATATATTAATACACACATTCATTTTGCATTACTACTTTTACAGACTGTTTCCTGTAAATGTAATGAACTTTATGCATCTGAACTGTAGAGAGCTGATCCCAGTTTTGCCATGCGTATTCATAATTCTAACCATTGGACAAAGGCACAGGTAAATGTCTTTATGTCAGTATATCAGCTGCAGGCTTCCACTCTGACTAATTACACACTCTCTGCGGTCGGTCAGCCAGCCATAGGACATTGCTTCCATTCTAATTGTGTGAATAAGTGTTCTTCAAATAACAGACTATGGGGGAAAAAAAAGTCTCTCATTCACATACAAAGAAATATTATTTATGAAAAAGCGGTAAACTCATCACACAAACACTCGTGATCAGGGAATCAAGCACTGCAGGTCCTCTTGCTCCAGCCCCCATCACAGAGCCTGGTGAGCTGTGGGCAGCTGCAGCAGCTCAAACCAGCCAGAAGGGCTGGAACCTCTGTTTCTTGTGCCTCCATTGTATTCTCCTATTGTCACAGCCTTTTTATCTCACATTAATGTGTTAATTAACTTTAATTAAGATAATTGCTTCATAGCTATTCTGCTCACATTCACAATGATATTAGAAAGGTTCAGCTCCTTCAGATCTTTCCTAATGAAGCTAGTTCATGCAATGAGCAAAGTAAAATTGCCCAGTCTGACAGCAAAACCTTTCTTTTGTAGAGATCTAGAAATCTGATTGTGTCCTGAAACTGAACTGGATGCACTAAGTCCATATCTAATACAATGCTGAAACAGAACACATGGCAAATGTACATCAGGGCAGGTAACAACAGAAACAAATGACAAAAATTACAATAATGGTGAAAGACTTTTGCAAGGGATTGGGTATGTTGACCAGCACCAGTAATAACCTTTTCTTCTTTTGGCCATAAACGTGTAAACAGACATTTACACTGTACAAGCTGTAAGACAAACTGTGAAAATACTCACTCTGAAGGGGCTGCGAGGGCAGAAGCAGCGCTATGGGAAATCAGTATGGGCTGCACTGCAGAGAACAACCTCTGCTCTGCTCTGATGGGCCCCAGAAAACCATTTTATCCCTGGGTGCTGTTGCTGTAACTAGTACCCCAATGACTCCAGTATATAGAGGAGCGCTTTGAGCTGCCAGTGCTGGCTCTAGGTTACCTGCTATCCAGCGCTCCTGGCTGCTGGGAGCTCTAGAAAGGATCCCTGGAAGACCCACTCACCTTCAGACCACAAATAATTAGATTCAAATCTCCTAATGACTTCTGTTCCTGTTAGTATAAAGTGCTGCAGCGACCCGCTGCTACCAAAGGTCCTGCGCAGCACTGCAGCTCTGCTCTGTGCTTACTCAGACGCATCCCCTCTCCCGCTCCCAGATATGGATTAAGCAGCCCTACGGATGTTTCTGCAGAGCACAGCTTCAGCAAAACCAGCAGTGAATTAATCACTGCAGCCACATAATGTAGCTTGGCACAACTGTATTATAGCATTGCATTCTTGTGCTGTAGTTAAGGCCTGTCAGCAATTTCATTATGAAGTCGTATTTTTAGCTGTTTGTAACTTTTACAAAAATAATAAAAGTATTTACAGTGGAGGCTTAATCTGTACAGAATCTTTTTTCTAGCTCAGAAATGAAATATTACATATTCTATGTGTGCCTGGTAGTACAAACGGTTTCTTCATCTACATCAAAATCTGCTGACTTCCCTTGTATTTTTTCTGTTATTTACTGCTAAAGGCATTCTAACAAACTTGCTATTTACTGCAAAACTTTCACGGTGACCCGGCAGTATTAACACAGACTAATGTTATACATGGGCTCCGTAAAGCTGCAAACCCACAGAGCGCATTATTGTCTGCGATGCAGGTGATATTAAGCTGATGGTTATTGATGAAGACTTTCCCCTTGAGCTCACAGGTGAGGGATGGAACCAGCAACCTTAAGTGTCATTAAGGAAAGTTCTGTTGTGCCAATAAATAAAAAGGATCTGAAATCTCTGCACAAAAAATGCGATGTAAATCCACAGTAATCACCGGAAGAGCTTTGAGGCTTTTAGCATCTAAATTGATCAAGAGCCCCACTTTACTTTTGCTTTTTATATACAAAATAATTGTTATTATCTATTCTGTACCATAGGACAAATTCTGTCAAATTCTGTGATGAACTGCACCTACAGACATCCCAAACCAACACAATGGATCCTGGTGGACTGATTTTGGACTCCTCCTGGTGTAACCAAACAATTTGGCCTCTCCACCTCAAAGATTTAACAGTGCAAGCTATTTTTCATGTGCCAGTTGGGATTACTAAACTAAAGCCAATTCGCCACTTGTGTACTGAGACAAAATTCATCTCTATACCTTTTTCTAAACAAAAGCTTGCTTTTAAAGGCAGCAATTACAGGTTATTGAGTCCCTAATGGTGATAAGTAGCTCAGTTATAAAGCCCTTCCCCAAAAACTGAGAACAGAACCAGCTGGAACAGCTTAGTTTTTATTTATTTTCTAACATATTTGTTTATTTATTTATTTTGGGATTTCTGTACCTGCTGGCACTGATTCGGTAGCACCCTGCTCTAATGCAACGCTGATGGGAAAGTTTACTAATGGTTACTTAATTAAAGAGTTTCCCAAAGATCATTATTAATGTAAGAAAGTAGACATTAAATACCGAATTTATGCTTGGTAATATCTAAATATGCAAAATCTGCTCAAAACCAGAGCTTTTCATATTACAAGGTCAGTACATTTCTGAGTGAATATTTTTGTCGCCAAAGCAACTTCCAAGCCCGGGCCACCTCCTGAAATGAGTTTCATTAGTGATCGCAGTGTTAACTGCAGTCTGCTCTCAGATCTCTTCAAATACCCCTCCAAAAAGGAGACTTTTCAACAACAATGCAGGTAGCAGCAGATTGACAGTGGGAAACCTGCAACAGCATAGGGTTGTGCTGAAGCATCTCCTCCGATCAGCTGCTGGCCTGGAGCTCCAAGCTACTTTTCCATTTCAGCAAAGCTTTCTCCATTACTATTCTTGCCGTCACTACTATACAAACAACAGTAAGTGTTGCAAGGGATCTTGGAGATTTTCAGTCCAAGCCCTGCTATAAGCACGTTCCCTACCACAACTTACACACAGGAAAGTGTCTAGATGGGTCTTGAGAATCTCCAGAGAAGACTCCTCCAACCCTCCAAGCAGCCTGCTCTGCCCTCACAGTACAGAAGTTGCTCCTTGTGTTTGTACAGAACACCCATTTTCCAGTTTCTGCCTCCAGCACCCATAGTCTGTTTTCCCCTGGGGCAAGAAAACCCCATTCAACACAGTTATACTGTTACGAAAGCACGTCTAAAGAAGATGTTACATCTATCTGTCTAGATAGGACAAGCATCACTTTGACAGCAGTTGCATGTAGAGACATCTTCCATATTGCTATCACTGAAGAAGCCCATGTGAATGGCACGGAGTGGTTGCAGGAAGCGATTAGAGCTCAGTGCTGGTATATCCTCTAGGGAAGGGATGAGCAGGCACAGACAGTGTTGGCGGCCTTGAACACTGTCAGAACTACTTTTTACCCACACAACTAATGCTGAGTCTGATCCACAGTGTTCTCAGATTTCATGGAAGCAGCGAGTGCCTGCTGCTGCTGAGCAGCGTGGAGAGGGAAGGGAAACATCCTAACAGGAGGAGGGAAACCTCATCTGTGCTGGAGGAACTTCATTTCCCGTGCCTTATAAATGGTTCTTTTACTTTATTCATGCCCAGAGGTGGAAACAGCTTTAATAACTAAAAATCTCTCCTCTCTCTGAAAATATTCACATATATATATATACACACACACACATATATATACACAGCATAGCTTCCATCAAAATAACACTGTTTACTGTTATGAATGAATTCCCTTCTGAACCCATTCATTATTTCTGCCAGCATGACAAACCCCTGTGGCAATCAGATCTGTAATTTCATTACCTATGTCGGAGAACAGCCCCTCCTTGTAAAGACAGCTGCCTAATGTTTTCACTGGGAAATGTATTTCTCCAACTAGAAATCGCCTAACTTTACAGACAGCAAACAATTCATTACTCACAATTCTCTCTCATAATTTTGTTGGCTCCCGTTACCTCCTTGCTGCATCCATCACTTTTCTGATTCAGAAAGCTCTATTCCAGTTAGTGCTCGCTATAAGCAGATGCCATTTCATTTTTATGGTCATTCTCTCTGTCTTTTCTAGATCTGCTACAGAGTTAGGGAGACAGGTTAAGCAGGATTACACACAGTATACATATTTATCACTGATTTATCCAGCAGTATAATGATGGATGTTTTTTTTCTCTTAGCCTCAGAAATAGCAATTAGATTACTCGACATAAAGAAAGAGTTCCTACGATTTTGTGGAGGTTTTGTTTCATTCTGCTTTTTGGTTTTTAATCCATGGCGACAGGTTTGGTTGTCAGGTTCACCAGCTGAGGAAGAGAAGCTGAGATCCTGCAAATCATTTGTCTGTGCTGCGTAAGAGAAGAAAGCTCTTCTGCTTTGCACAGCTTCAAGTCCATGTAAACAAATCCTGCTGCAGTATGGAAACAAATTCCCAAGAAAAAATATTCCTTATGTCCCTGTAAAGAAATCTGCAGCTTTGCCAAGAGATGTCTTTGGGGTTGCAGTCTGTGTTTCATGTGCCCAGCCTGAGGGAACACAGTTACACCCCAGTTTTCACTACTGTCAAGATGGCATTTTTCAGCACTACACATCTATTTATAGCCCCAAAACAAATAATCCCTAATTTTGCAAAGGCTTGAAAAGAAAGTAACTGGAGACCTCCAGTTAAAAACAATGTACTATACCAATTCAAACTGTCAGGACAGCATCCCTACTTCCCTTTCTGAAAGGAAAGTATCAGAACTTGTATGTTTTATTTCAAATTCTGTCTAGAGCTGTAAGGACTTCAGATAGCTGTGCTTTAAAACCTCAGGAAAGTACTCCTTTCACTTGTCATGCTCAAGCAAAATGTGATTTGAATGAGAGAAGATATGAAAACTGCCAACTAATATATTTATTGTTATAAAGAGGCAATACTAAGGATAGATATTATAAGGAGATAATATATGATAGGCATTGTAAAGATAGAGAATTACGGAAATGAGATATTGAACACAGTACGTAATGGGAAGAGGGGAACGGCATTTACAAGTCAAAGATTTTTTGTTAACCCCTCAGCAAACACAGCTATATTCTGCTCTGCCAAACAGTTGTAATAACAACACACAGACACAAATTCCTTACAAGAGTTAATAATATCACAAGACTTGGAATTTTTTTCCCAGTGCAAGTGGCAATTAGTTTCCATTAGTGCCGTGCTCCATCACAGTGCCCCTCCGACACATCGCCTCCCATTGACATCTCCTCCCCTCTCACACCTTGGGGGAACCAAGCCAAAGTGGGTTTGGCAGATTTTCACACTGCCTCACAAGAGGGAAATAATCATGATTAAACTCCTCACTCTCCCAGCTCTATTTTTTTTTTTTTTTACATCATTTTTCTAATAATGGGATCAGCTTGAGAATTGGATCTTTCTTTCCCCTCTCATTTCTAGCAACCAACTCCACATCCTTTTTTTCCCCCAGAGTTAATCCCCCGGAGATGGGAAAGGCTTTCTGTTGTGGTTTTCGCCTCCATGTAAGATTTGAACAATCACTGGTGAGTTAGCTCTGACAGGTGTTAAAATATCTTGGAGCAGGCTGAACATTTGTATCGATTAACTAACACATGAGCAGAGTTTTTTTAGAACTGATTGTTTTTCTCTAAGCGTTTTAGACGGAAGTGGAGAAAATGTGCTGCATTATCAATTTCTTTCTAATCCATTTTCATGTACTATACTCTACGTTCATCTAGCTTAACTACTGAGCTGTCGAAGACCAGAAAATAGCAAAGAATGCAGTTACGTGCTTATTCAGAACACTGAATTTCCCCTTATTGCTGTTTATCCGTAATATAATTAGGCAGAAATAACAGCTTGTGTAAAACTTAATACATTCCTGGGACAGTCCTAATTGATTGATGAATATTTTCCTAGCCTGATAGAAATGCCTTTTCAAAACAGAGAACTTTCCAACTTGCAGTTACCAGCGTCACTCTGCCTCCCTGCTACAGCTAAATACTATTAGTAAATGTAAGCTAGCAAGATGTATCTGGTTACTGATATACACAGCTTGCTGTGTTTTATACCTCACTTGTGACAGTTTGCAGAGAAAATACTCAGTGTACCATGGGTAGAAGGTGAGACCCCTCCAGGAGACCTAGCTAAAATCTTCTATACTGCCTTAAAATCGCAGGTGCCAACAATCTAGCAGGGCCCGATCCTCTTGTTGAAGGACACGTCACAGTTTAAAAAGATGAGACTTAACAGTGCTTAAGAAAATGCTTGTTTTGAGCACTGAAGTGAAATTAAATGGTTCAGTGCAGAGCTAGTCCATACCTAGTCTCAGGGTGGATTCAGATGTGCTAGAAAAAAAATCTATATCTAAGTAGATATTTAGATCCATTTTGTTCACCACAAAAGTACATTTCTCTAAAGACTAAAATTGGAGAATTTCAGAGCTGTTCACTGGCAGGAACAACAGTACCAAATCCACCTCCATCAAAAATCCTGCATATTCCTTTCCAGGAAAGCACATATCCTCTCCTCTTCTATGCCAGCACTCACCTCCAATCAAACAGACAATTCCTATTTGAATTGCTAATGCCAAGTGTATATGTCTTTCATGGTATGGAAAGTTGAGCATTATCACTAGACAAAACATCTGTCAGGACATCTTTCTGACTTCCCCAACCTTTCATGTCTGCATCAAAGAGCCCAGCAGGCACTGCAAGGTCTTCTCTTGCATACTCAGACCAGCAAAGCCTTGTTCCATCTGTGCTATGTCTCCAGCCCCCACTGGACAGTGAGAAGTCTTCCTTCTCTTAGAGAACTGGCCGCCTCTGTGCTGCGCAAAATTCATGCTGGCAAGCAGAGGGGAGGCTCTTCCTTCCATGCAAAGGTAGAACAGAAGCAATGAGTTCTAAGTTTCTTCAGCCCTGTGCCTCACTAACACCCCTTGCACCCAGCTCTCAGCACACGCTGGGCAGCAGCTCTCAAATTCATGACTAATAAATCCAAAGCTGTCTGCTATCTTTCATTTATTCTCCTTTAACACTACTGACAAGTTCCTGTTATTCCCTAAGGACCTCCTCTAACTCAAATTAGAGGTTTACACTGTCAAGTCATGTGTGTAATGAAGTGCACAGTTCTTAAAAGATTAGCAATTGATTTTAAACACAGGAGCATTAAAAATAAAAGAGCAGGCTCCTCTGGGCCACCCTTCTGTGGTGCAGTTTCAGGCTGCTTTTGAACTTGGTTTTGATTAATTGTGATATCCCCCTTTTTAGGACTGATTCAAATAAAACTCTTAAATGCACTTACAATAACTCTAGAGAGTGGTGTCTCCACTGACTGTAGGTATGTATGAGAGTTACACTAAGGTCACTGTAACAAAGCATTACCTGACTTTTTCTTTTTTTCTTTTCTTCTTTTTTATTTTTAAACTTTATGCCCTGGGTCATTAAATAATTAAACAACGGGCTATTCACTATGTATGGCTGCTCACAGCAGGAACTTTTAAGACATAAGGCACGCAGTAGTAAGGGCTGCTGGCTGGGCTGGTGCTTCACTTATATGTGAAAGCAAGGAGGAAAATTCCGCTCGTATTTAAACTAATTTAAGCCCTGAGAAATATCACTGAATTCAGTCCTACGTCTCTAGATTTACACTGGCATAACAGATTTTAGAAGTTGCATTTCCCTTTTTTACTACCAAACGGGCTAACACTGGACCTAGCATGAACACATTACACTGCCTGTGCTTCAGGGTTCTGTTAAAGAGAAACCAGACCAAAGCCAGAGAAATGTTGACAAGGCACAGAGATAAAAAGATTGTTCAGAGAGTGTTTGCACTACTTTATCAGTTATTATGTTTTTCACTCGTATTTTTAAAAACGGAATTCTCTTCGGAATAACAAAGTCTTTTCCGATTTGTAATGCTTAATAAAGTGATGTCAAGGAAAAAGGAAGAGAGAGCATCAGAAGAATCCCTTTGTTTTTATTTTCTTATGTATTTCACACATTTAGTTTTTCCAGATAAGCATTAAGTGGATGCACTGCTTTTCAGAAATCCCTCACTTATTTATACATTAGTTGAAGTTATGATGCTCTTAGCACAATTTGCAGTAATTTTGTTAATACTAAGCTTTACTGCATTATCCTGTAGGTCTTTTGTCAGGTGTGAGGAGCCATTTGAACAATTTCATCTAGAATTTTCAAAAATAGAATATAAATATGTTTTCCTCTTTGAAATAAAAGGAAACAATATAAGCAAAAAAAAAAAAAAAAAAAAAACCAACCCAACAAAACAAAAAAACCCACCCCAACTTCCTGCTTGTCTTCAGTAGCTAATAATATATAACCTTCATTGTTATGGGTGTGACTGTGGCAGGAGTTTGGGATAAAAGTAGTTGCATCTCAGTGCAAAGTTTTGCTGCCTTTTATGTCTTTTAAGAGACTTCAGGGAAACCCACCTGCAAAGCAGTGTTTTCATGNCGCCTACAAGCAATTGCACAACACAGTCTGGGCTCTGCACAGGGCC
This sequence comes from Bambusicola thoracicus, assembly GCA_002909625.1. Taxonomy (NCBI): domain Eukaryota; kingdom Metazoa; phylum Chordata; class Aves; order Galliformes; family Phasianidae; genus Bambusicola; species Bambusicola thoracicus. The sequence continues at coordinate 45,803 of PPHD01000797.1, forward strand.
CCATTTTCCTGGGGTCCTGTTATGAGGATAGGAGATGCTGAAGCAGACCAATAATTCACACCTTCCTGATCTTCTACACCAGAAAAACTCTTTTCATACTATTGAACAGTTAGATCAATGAAGCTTACTTCTAGCTTCTAAAAAGTGTTCAGTCTGCCAAACGACTATCTAAGTCTACATTTGTGCATTTTATAATTCAGAAAATGATGATGGTCCTTTTAATTTAAGGAACTGAGATGTGTAAATACCTGCCTTTGTGCTAATGCTCTTGGCACCCGGTGAACAGCTGCAGTTATCAGACGTGTCCAGCAAAGAATTGTCTGGAACTCACATTTTCATGACTGTAATTCACTGAAGGTATCTCAATTTCCCAATTGTTACCAATTATGACTGTGATCATAAATATTTTTCCACCATTTCTACATTTACTTCTCTGGAAAAGGAGTTGGGAAATAGATCTTAGGTAACTGGGTGGATAGGAAAGAGGTGTGCACTCCCAGCTGTGTGTGAAGAAGAGAAACAGCCTCATAAATTTACTAACAGTCTTCCAGTGGATGATTTAAAGGTGAGCTTACAAATAGTACAAGATTCTAGAAGTTCTCACAGCATACTCTGTATTTTAAGACAAGTTTTTTGTTATAGAAAAGTCTGAAAATGCTTCTCTCTGCTATACATTCATGTGTATCTTTGCTGGTCCCCAGACAGATTTGTCTTCAGTCAGATCATCACAGTCCTTTGCCGTGTAGATGACAACTCCTTGCTTTTCAACACTGCGAATAAAGATTGCCTGATCTTAAGAAGAAAAAGAAGCTTTTTTTCCTTACCCTATCAATAGCTTTTTTTATATTTCAGGCCCATAACATCACTTTTATTCATTCCCGGTCTTTCATGCTTTATCCTAATCATTCTGTTTATCTCGTACTACACTGATGCCTCAGACAAATCACTTGCACCATACAGGAGTTGTCCTGGGCCCTGGTCTCTTCTTCCCCAGTAAGTGTTCTTATGTGGGTTGCTCTGAAAGTAATGCTTTCTATTTATTGCCATGAAAACTACAACAGATACAAAGAGTACAATAGCATTATTTGATGGAGCAAATTCTCAGCTACAAAATGCTGTTTTTCAACATAATCACCCCCATTAGCCGTGCATCTTTGCCAGTGATGAACAAGAGCTTGCATGCAGGTAGCTGCAAATCTTCATGGCCATCTAGAACACAGCTTGTCTTTCACATCACTGTTGCCCCTGCTGAAATGCCCCACCCACCACCTCACTGTGTTGACATTCACTGTTTGGTCTCCATTAAAAAAAAAAAACAAAAACCACACCAAAACAGCCAAACAAGTTATCCCCCATAGCCAAGGCTTGCCACTCCCTGCACTATTTTGTTGATGTTAATTCTGTATTTCTATGCTTTCCCCCGAGCAATGAACTGGAAAATAAAACTGAAGCTATAATTCCTCTCTATAAAAATAAAAATCTCACATGCTGTGCTCTCATCCCGCTTTCATAACTCTCCTTTGGTTTTCCTACATTGTGTGATTGGGTGCAGGAAAACACCACAATTATCAATTGGACATGGGCACTAATGAGGCCCAGTGCACTCTGAGCTAATTGGAGAAGCCCAATGTTTTAATGACTGCATTCTGAATGTAGCTAATAACCAGGATGGCAGCAGGACTAATTGGTGCCACTTTTTCATTGCTTCCCCTTTTGCCCATTTGGGCATGTAAATGCTTCCTTATTGTTACCTGGGGCTCCCTGTGCTGCTAGTGGATGGGATTTCTCTAGGTGAGATGAGTAGAAGAGTGGCAAGCTCCTCTGTGTAAGCTGAAATGCCCTCCTGAGCAAACTGTTCCATCCAAGGGACACGTCCCCAGAAAGATGAGGAGGCTGTGATGCTCCAAATTGTCTTGGGCACACAGAGCTCCAGGAGTAATTGTCTCTATGTCCCATTTGATTTTCCTTGTAGCTCTTGGAGCAACTCAATTAGTGGTAATATGAGCATTAATTGACCTAAGCACTGAATTGGAAAGGTGTCCCCAGGAGAAGGACTGCGAGTGACAACTCTGGAGGAAAAACTCTGACATTCCTAGTTTGTGATCCCACAAGCAGGTGAGCAAATGAACAAAAATTGGGTTGTGACACCGAGTGCAGATGTCCCATTAACAAGCCCTGGGGAAACAGTTTCAAGGGCCGTCAGTAGGTGCTCGAGCTCACACGCTGGGGAAGGAACAGCTTCATGCACAGTCAGGAGGATCCTGTCTGTACACTGCTGGGCTGTGCAACATCCCCAGCTGTGCTCCAGTGCCTGCAGCAACACAGCTGTAACTGCTCTGCTCCAGGGGGAGGTGCAGGCTCCGTAACTCAGGCACAGTGGTTGCTTTTTCTGAGGAGAAAAGGTGCTAATAAGCTATGTGCTCTCTAAAAGCTGGGATTTCCAACAAAAAGTTTACAGCTTAACCAGGGGAGAAGAAAGGAGAGAACTCAAAAACAAAGCAAACAACCTGTCACACTTCAAACTGTTTGTATTCTATACAACCTATGAAATAGGAGCAATCAGAAGACAACTAAATGTAAACACAAACAGCTAAGCAAAGCCAAGCTGAAGGTGTGACAGTGCGTGTCAGCTTCTTTTATAAGAACTCTGGGCTATTTTCAATGCTTGATTTAAAAATGCACTGAAACTACTACAGCAATTTATTCTGAAGTTCCAGGTCATTGGTCAGAAGATGGCCATCCATGGAGCAGCAAACAGATGCTTTCCTCCCTTCATGCCAGCTGCTGGGTAGGGGCTTGTCTCTAACCGCTCCACCATCTGACATGCCCAGCGCAGTGTGAGCTTTCATACACTCCAGGAAAGGGACTGAACTGCAATGCATCAAATAGCTTTGGTAATATAGCATAGTTATAAATAAACGCAACGTCACTATTAAATTCTATTTCATCCGCAAGTCTGGGTACCAAACTCCAGTGCTGGCTTCCTTTCTATAGTCACCAAGTTCTCATCATCAACCCTTAAAAGAACAGCTTGTAAGGACCACCTTAAACATACATGTACACAGCTGTGGGAGTTTCAGGGTGCATATGCATATAGCTGGTTATACATACATCACTCACAAAAATAAAAACAGCTATGCTTTATCTGAAATACACATTAATGCAGCATGTGGCTTAACAAACTTCCTACAGCTATGTAAGACTGTGAGCGTTCCAATCTTGGACAGAGGGACCCTAACTCACCATTATAAGACTATAAAGTAAAATTTCTGAGATAGCTTAGAACAGGTGAGGAAGGTAGCAGCCTGCTGAACGAGCTCTTTTCAGAGAAAAAGACCTCTCTTCAAAGTCACCTGGCTTGAAAACCAAAGCCTAGCTTTGCAGGCTTTGTTCATGAAAGAAAACTAAACCATCTGGAAGACATTCACAATTTTATCAATGTATGCCTCACCCATTTCCATTATTTCCCTTTGGCAATTCTCATGACACAGTGTAGGAAAGCTGTAGTCACTGACACAGAGGTCAACCACTGCACTGCCCCTTCCCAGTACAACATGCACCTACCACCCACGTCTGACTTTGCCATGGATACTGGCACCAACAGCTTTAGGCACCTCCTATAGCTGGCTAATTTAAGAGCCTGGGTCCAACCCATTGGGTGCTAACAACAAATTGTAGTCAAGTGACATTTTCTATGCTATATTAAACTCTTTCAGTCAAAAAATAACTCATTGAAAAATCAGGGAAGAAGTCCCCAGGGCTATCATTATCCATCTGCTTTCCTAGCAACTTCAGGCAACATCAGGGAATATTAAAATAAATCTGTATAGGATGCCTCCTCCTCTAGTGCCCTTTATGTTGCACACTATCTCTTATGTCGCCTTCCCAGAGCACATGAGCATTGCAGGTATTGGAGAGTAACCAGTATGCCCAGTCAGCAGTGGAGGCAGCATACCTGGAGCTCAGGTGCCCTTTGTCTGCACATAGCACCCAATGCTGCTCTGGAGGAGGTGGCAAGCCTGCGGAGGGAGTAAGCTCCTGGGTTTTAGCGAATTTAAGAACAGATAACGGCCGCATCTCCCTTTGACTGCATAGGCAACCCCTGGGGCAAACAGCGGAAACAGGGAGCAGCAATATTTCTCTTTGCAGAGTACAAGGCCTGCAGCAGCAAACTCACAGAACTGGAGCAACCAGAACTGGGTCACCGACATCTGAGCGCAAAACTGCTAAGCCTGAAACGCCTCCGTTTGTTCAGCACCCAGCACAGTGGAGTCCAGATGCTAAATTCAGTTCTTTAGACAATAAAGATGACAGCAGCTACAATCCCCCAAAGTTTCTTTCAGCTTTCAACATTATCCACACAAATGTTTCAAAAGCAAAGAGAAACTGTGCCTCGTTTCCTATTATGCTTCACATTACACACGCTCATTCACCTCCCAGCAGCGCTCCCGCAGAGCTTGTGTGATCCAGCTCAGGGCAATGGGTGATCATTAATCCATGCTTTGCAGTCACCTAGCTTGACGTCCAAACTCAAGTCAAGACAGACCATTTCTTACACAAATACCCAAGAACATTGAAAATGTGATCTGAACATTGCTCACTTGACATCATTATATTAACAGTTTTACCATTTAACTCCAAACACAACTGAGAACAAAGTTATAAATAGACACTTAAATGCTCCTATCAACTGAGGCTAATCAGAAGCCATGAAAGAAGCTAAGTCGCTGCCTTTTGCCTCAGGATATTAGAGCTTTCCAGTTACTTGAATGGTAAGTCCATTGTTACACATCTTCCCTACCTCTTTCCTCTATGCAGCTCTCTGAGGGGGGCAGCTACATCAGAACACATTGAAGCTGCTGAACTTTCCTTGTACAATTTCCTGGGCTTAATTGTAGCCTATAAAAGCATTGGAGTTGCTGCCACCTATAGACAAGTGTTAAACACAAACATTATTTTCTTGGGAAAATGGAAGTGCAAAGTGACTGGAATCACATCCTGAATATTCTCATGTAAATGGGCTGCGTGCATAACCCACTACTCTCAACACCAAGTGTTGTGTTAATAACACGCAGGTATTCACTGAGCCACATTAAGCATTTATGTCACCAATCAGCATCTACTGAAAGCATCCACCACCTCACACTGGTCCTTGTGTTGTCAAAGCTCATGGAAAATAACTGAATTTCAATAACATACCAGTCACTCTGCTCAGTAGGTTTAATCCATGATGAAAATGAGCTACTGTTTCTTAGCTCTCTCAACCAAGAATGGATTAACCTTTGCTTTAGTCTTAAAGATGTATGAGTCTTGTTGTCCAAGGACTTAGCAGGTCAATGTAAGATTTTCTGACTGACTCACAATAGCTGTGCATAGATTATTTAAAAGCACATGACAAGCTCTTAGGAAAAGAGATTTTCAACTCGTGTCCTACAATGATGCAACTGTATTTTTCTTTTTTCTTTACTATACCTGTGTCATACAAACAAGTACAGAACACAGCCATTTGCAAGACACAATAAGTACAGTTCCCAGTATCACTGCAAGACAGCATTTGGATAACTTTCATTGTAATTTCTACCACAGGTATTTCCATCATGTGTGAAGTGATAAACGAATATCTACTTCACATAAAGGACTGTAGAATTACTCAAATCTACTTTAAAAAATAAATCAGCCTTTTATTTTAATTTTCAATACAAATTAGGGAGTCAGAAGGTCAACATTTTCTATTGCTGACCTTGATTCCTGACTTTTCACAGATGCTGAATATCTAATATTCCATCCACATTCTGGGGACCCAAGGTCACCATAGTATCTGTAAAAATGAAATCTATAATATCGAAAGAATGACACCAAAAATCCAGAACTTCCATGACAAGAATTCTCAGCTAAGGATTAATTTCTCAGATCTGAAGAAAGGAAGAGATCTTAAAAATAATAATCATCATAATTGTGAGAGATGAAAAGAAGACTTTAAATGTGCTGTAGACAAGATAGCTTTGTCTCAAATTTAAAGGTTCAAGAAATCACAGTATTCCAAACTCTTTGAAGAACACTGAAGGGGAAAGAAAATCATGAATTGTTTTATCTTCCAGTCCTTCTGAAATGGAGATGTGCTTAGCTATGAATAGCTTCACTTTCCTTGATTGCTGGAAACATGCCTATGACTTAATTCTGGAAGAGCAAGGCAGGAGCAACCTAGCAGCATTCTCCTAAAGAGCTTATCTTGATTTCTATGCTTATAACAATAAAACCATTGCTGGTGAGTCAAAGTGAGGAACTAAAGAAGCTGGAAAATAACCACAGGAAAACACCATATATCAGAAAGTACATGACAATGGGTAAAATACTTATAAAAACATGGGGTAGAGTGTAAAAGGAGTGCTCCAGGTCTCAGACAATTGAAGTGCTCCAATATCTCACCAGGCAAAGTCTGTTGTACCTCTACGGATTTTTGCCTGTCATTAGCAGATTCTATGAGGGTCTGTGCCTCTCCAGGGCATCCCTATCCCAAGAACACAGCAGGACTCCAAAGACCACATTCTGCACCAAATCCCACACACCTGACCATACCTGGGAGCCTCAAGGCCTGCCTCCAGCACCAGGGGCCATGCTCATCCCAAACCGAGGACTTCACACTGCACTTCCAAGCAAGTTTCTTTATTTGGAGAAACACCAAAATTCAAAACCACACTGTGCATTAGCAAATGCATTATGATGATCATCAGAAAGTTCAGAATTGTTTTGGCAGTTTGGAATTCATCCCCATATAAACCTTTGGCTAGTTTCTTCGGGATTCATTCATGAATTTTCCTATTGGCAAGCAATACCTACCATGGAGTTACAACACAGCTAACCATAGAATCACAGAATGGCCTGGGTTGAAAATGACCACAGTGATCATCTAGTTTCAATCCCCCTGCTATGTGTAGGGTTGTCAGCCACTAGACCAGACTGCCCACAGCCACATCCATCCTGGCCTTGAATGCATCCAGGGATGGGACACCCACAACCTCCTTGGGCAACCTGTTCCAGTGCATCACCACTGTCTGGGTGAAAAACTTCCTCCTGATATCTAACATAAATCTCCCCTGCCTCAGTTTAAAACCATTCTCCTTTATCCTATCACTATCCACCCTCATAAACAGCCATTCCCCCTTTCTCTCTTCTCTCTTCACGCTCTCTTCATGTACTGGAAGGCCACAATGAGGTCTCCC
>PPHD01000798.1:0-53021 GCA_002909625.1 Bambusicola thoracicus
GGCTCCCCGCACCCCCGCGCCGCCTCGCTCGGCCCGGCTCCCCGCACGGCCGCCGCGGGCTGTGGGAAGCCCGCCCTCCCGCTCCCTCGCCCGGCCGCCTCTTCCGGGGCAGCGCCGCCGCCATCTTTAGAGCGGGCAGCGGCCGGCGGAGGCGGGGCGCCGCCATCTCCGCGCCGGGCGTGCAGCGGCGGTCGGCCCGGCGTGCTCGGGGTACGCCTCGCCTGTGAGCGGGACAGCAAGACGTGCTGGGCGGTTGGTTCTGTTAGGAGAAACGTAGGGAGACAGTCACCAAATTATCCCCCTCAGAGGGTGCGAAGTCAAGCTGTCCAAGCGGCGTGGCACGGAGATTGTTACAAGCACCGACACGACAACCATCGGCTCCCGCCTTATTCTGTCAGGCTGCCTGTCGGTACGAGCAGCGCAGCCTTTCTCCGCGTGTCTGAAAGAAAAGCAGCTCTGAAGCGGGTAAAGCCAGCCCATTTGTGAATCACGGTCGTTACTTAGCCCAAGTGCCTAGGGCTATACCTATCCTAGGGCTATACCTATCCTAGGGCTATATATCGGATATCTCGGCTTAAAGGACGTCACGTCCATGCCGACTTCCCAGAGCCGGTTGTGTCACACGGTGAGCCGCACACCGCCGTACGGCACCGCCCCGCGCCGGGACCTCCGTCAGGACAAGACTTGCTGGGGATGGAGCGGTTCTCCCAGCCGGCTGGTGCCCTCTAGTGCGGGATGCAAGTAATTCATCCCAAACCTAACGCCCGACCTTAGGCCGAGGTTTTTTTTAACCTTCATTCAATCAGCACACAACAACAGGAACATAGAATTAGCCATGGCTTCAGTGGGTTCACGGTTCCTCTCGTCCCATTCCGTCTGATCACCTCGCCCTCCTCCTCTCTCCATCCCACGGGCATGATGTTTGGATGAGCATCTTCCAGGCAGTCTCTTGCGGCACGCCTATAATACGGGAAACAACCATTACACACAGTGCCCTGTATGGGAACCTACACAGGTCATAGAGAAGCAAAAATGCAAAGGAGAAGGTGTTCTAAATTAGCCCATCTCCATCCCTTCTCGTCAGCACACACAGTCTCAGCCAACACAGCCCAGCGAGGACTGCCTGTTACACCGACAGCTGCGGTGTCTCTTACAGAGACACATCACCACTGCACAGGCATAAAATCCTCCACGTCTGTGTTTTTACAAGTACGCTCATCACTGGAGGAAAATAAATGCCTTTTCAGCTGCGTGTTTCTCCTATGGAACAGCAAGGGAACAGAACAGCAGGTCAGGCTGTCCACTGAAGAAAACTCCATCCAGGGTTCCTCTCCTCTTGCCCTCTAGGCATGTTAATTCCTCTCCTGCCAATTGCTTGCAGTTCTAATTTATGCACTGTGCTGCATACCAACACCACTGAAATGTTCCTGAGGGAGAAAAGGAAATGAAGCAAAAGCAACCTGGGCAGGTATCCCATCAGTGTGTTATACTTCCTCCTGCTTGAGGACCCGCTGATCTCAACAGAGGGACAGCTTCACCTGTGCCAAACGATAAACTGATTTGCTTCCTCCGTGCACGGGCGTTTTTCTTTTCTCAAAGCACTGCACTTGCAATACCGGAGATTATCGTAAGGTGGCACTGATAACTGAGTGACCAGATGTGATAGGAATGTACTGCTCGAGATGACATTTAACTTCAGTTTACATTCGCTGCTAATTGTAACTTGTAGTCAGCTTCACTGCTCTGATCTCCTTCCCCAGTTGGTCGGGACTTTTTTCCTAATGTAAATCATATCTTTGGATGAGCTTCACCTAAAATTAAACCCGTGTCCTCCTCTGGTAGCCAGTGCAGAGAAGATGAGAAATGACTGTTCCTGCTTGCTAAAGGAATTGCATCCTCTACAGACTCGTGGAGGAATAACATAAATCCTGGAAAGACAGGACAGCACGAGGAGTGCTATGTTTCCTAAGCACTGCTGAACTGGAAAAGCTGCTGATACTGATACTGCTTCACATCCGCATTGGTTCATTGAACATTCAGTGCTTATTAGTGTTAGATTCTTTCTTGAGGTGGCTGAGATTTGAGTTTATTAATAGTCTGGAATATATTTTATGTTTTCTGGGCTCTTCTACATAATGAATATGAAAGAACTTCCTACACGTACCATGAATGGAAGATATCTTGCCCACTACAGCTCTAGATGCCTTGACACAAGAACTTGAAAAGGAATGTAGCTAAATGAACAGCCGTTCTCCTAAAACACACTGGATGCACCAATAGATTCTCCTAATCATAGATGAGAATAGCCAAGAAGGTCAGGTGAATGTAATATAACTTACTTCAGCCTGCGGAGTATTTTACACTGTTTGAGAGGAAGTCCTGATTATGAAGCTTTGCAGGTATCTCTGTATTACTGGGTCTGTGGCTTTGCAGGAAGTTAACATATGAAGCTCTGTGCTGTCTGACTTGCAGGATCACTGGCACTTGCTTTTAGTGGTTATTCATCACTCCTTCTGTAGTCTCAACGAGTCAAAGCCTTTATTTTATGTGTGCTTTTCAGCCACTGTCAGTCATCTCATAATTCACAGAATACTGTTGGCCTTCTGAGCTGCAAGCACACACTGCTGGCTCAGGTTAAGGCTTTCATCTGTTAGGACCCCTAAGTCTTTCTCAGCAGGGCTACTCTCAATAAGATCTTCTCCCAGTCTAGATACATACCTGGGATTACCCCAACCAAGTGCAAAGCCTTGCGGTTCACTTTGTTGAACCTCATAAGGTTTACATGGGCCCATATTTTGAGTTTATCAAGGTCCTCTGGTTGGCATCCCTTCCTTCTGTTGTATCAGCTGTACCGCTCAGCTTGGTGTCATCAGCAAACTTACTGAGAGTGCACTCAGTCTCATCATCTGTCGTTGATAAAGATGTCAAAGAGTACTTGTCCCAGGACAAACCCCTGGGGAACAGCACTGACCACTGGCCTCCACCTAGACATAGAGCCATTGACCACAGCGCTCTGGCTGCTACACTCAATCCCTTATCCACCAGATAGCTCACCCTTCTCTTCAACTTAGAGGTGAAGATGTGGTGGGGGACCATGTCAAAGGCCTTGCACAAATCCAGGTAGATGACATCTGTTACCTTCCCTTTGTCCACTGATGCTTGTCACTCCGTCATAATTCCCTTCCTCTTCTCTGTCAATCCTTGTGCACTGCATTCTGCTGTGGTGCAGAGTAGCTCAGCTATAACCCAAATGCCCAGCCATAAGCATCAGAGCCACAGATGGCAGCAGTTTATGCTGCCTCAAAAGTTTCACTCCCCATCCACAACCCACTTGCATCCTTCACAGTCACATTTGACACTATTTCCAGTTGCACTAAGTATGACTTTGCATTGAGTCATGCTCTGGGCTCCAACGTTACATCACCCATCACAATCCAAACTCAGAAATAGAAATTGCAGCTCAGTCTTACTGGAAGCCAGGAACCCAGGTTAGCATGTAAGGCACCGTCTGAGGATAGAGTAGTGTCCTGGGAACTCAAAGGAGGCCAGGACTGAGATCCTGATCCTGTTTCCAGAGCATCTTCCTCAGAGTCACCACCTAGCTATTTCTCTTTAATGCTTCTGTATGGAGAGAGGCCTGCCACAGCCTGGAGTGCTTTGATCATAGCTGACAAGTACTGCAGCAGGGTTTCTGGAAGCAGACAATTTTATGCCAGTAAGCCTATTGGAACTGCTGCTTACAGCAGTCTGTGACCCAGGCCTTCCCCTACCTCCAACTCTCTGTTTGCTCAAGACACACAAGGAGATGTCTTTCTGCCTTTTTCTCTCTAGTTTGTGAGCAGACAGAGAGCCCAGAATATGCCCCATCACCTGCTGTGGAAGAGTTCAGGCTGTTCCAACCCAAGGAGTGGGGGCTGAAGCTCATCATCTCTGTATGGTCCTTCTGCACCATGGAAGGATTTGCCCTCTGCCTTGCCCCAGGTCTGCCCTTCCTACCAGTGTAGATATGGTGTGTGCACACTAGAGACAAGGGGGGCATGTGCTGTGGCTGTGGTTCAGGGCTTTCCAGCCCTTTCATCCACTTCATGACCACTTCTTCTACCCTACCCTATGGCACAACATTCCTGCCTTCCACTGTTCTGCAGCTCACTGCAAGAACTGCACTTCACGTTTCTCAATCCTCTGAAAAGATAAGGTGTTTTTCTTTCAATACATGGAACAGCTGCTGAATTAGTTCAGTTCTTCAGCCATTAGCCCCTTCTCCTATAAGCCTTTCTGTGCTTTTCTTCACTCCTACGCATTTTTTCTGCATGGTTTCTATGGCAACCTGTGTACCTCTCCATCTGCTGCAGATCCCCGTTACCATGTTTTGTTTCTTGTCATCTCTGCCAAATGCAGTTTCCAGGTGTATCATGATAACAAGATTAGATTGGAAACCGAGCCAAAGCACTCATTTTGGTAGTCACACTTGTCATATGTAATCCCACTGCTCCACTGCCATATATGCTCTACCTATGGGAGACTGGTACTGAGCTCTTTTCAATACCAGATGTCCTACACGTATCAGCACACTCTAATCAATTCTGCAGCCACTTCATAATATCCGGATTATATCCTTCCTTCTCATTGCAGCCTCTGCTGCCTACAGAGTAGGTATATTTGGATTCTGGAAAGTCTATATAGCTCTGTTGCCTGAGGACTGCTTTGAAGGCAATTACCAATAAGCTTCCAGGGCTGTTTTTCTTCCAGCAAATGCATTTTTCATTTCTGCTGTAGCCGTGAAATATTTTACTTCTCCTGAAAACCTTCTCCATTAGATTACAGAAAGCCCTACACAATAGAGACTGTATACAAACAACCTTCTCATACATTCTTCTTGAATGAAGAAAACTGCTTGGAATTTGCTTAGATTCCTATAGGTCTAAAATCCAACTTCATTTTCTGCTAAGTACTTTGGGAAAAACTTATTTAAGTGTGGAAAAATAATACATTCCTGCTATGTAATCCAATCAAAACCTGCAGCAGAGAACTCAACTGAATACAATGAATGGAGCGAAAACTTCACTGTTGATTTGTTTCCTAGATCCCATGAGCTGGTAAAGTCAGACTGCAAGAAATCCACGTGGAAGCAGCAAAGCTGTAAGTAATTTGGACTGCGAGCTCTTACAGACAGAAACTGACATTATTTGTTTGTATCCAGCATCCTTTAGGAGCTGTGGTGAGATATTAGATGTGGCCTCCGTATAAATGGCTGCTATTTAGCACCTACAATTAACATTAATTATGCATACAGTAAACTAGTGTTTATACACACATTTCTGCAAAACTTCAATTTAGAGTGTAATTCAGGGAAAGCTTGTGAAAAAAATCCATTGGAAATCACATAGGCCTGTGTTATATGAGCAATGCTGATGTTAATGCTGTCCATCATTTGAAGGGGCGGGTCAGATGTGATGCTGGTAGTTTAGGTAGAGACAGAATTTTAGCTATAGCTCTATGTGCTTATGAAGGATGTGAACTGCAATGCAGATAGCACAGGACATCTCAGAAATACACAGAAAGCATAGGGAAGAGGGGGAAAAAAGGTGATATGCAGAGAAAGCTATCTTTCAAACATCAACAGTTAATGGTGTAGCAGCAGAACTGCTCAAAATCAAAACAAACCAGACCATGCACAGGGATGGAAAGCAAGATGAAAAGGGTTTTATCTGCATCATTACAAAGAAAACAAAAGAAAGGATCACCGGCAATAGCAGTAGGGTAGATGGCTAGAAGCTAAAGCAATATGTTGCTTCAGTTTCCATAAAGAAAATTATGCAACCCTGAAGGGCAAAGGCAACACACTTAATGGGCTTAAGGGCATGGATATGGAAATCACCACATGCAATACAGCTGCAAAACTTGAAAGATCTTTACTCTTCAGTTCTGAAGACTGAGTAATCTCCATCACCAAAATCTATAGGTTGCTCAGCACAAAATCTATTGGCTTTTTAGCACACAGGCTAGAGAGCAAATGAGTAACAAACGGCACAGAAGGAAGCAGGAAAAGGGTTAAAGTGCAAGATAGGCATGTTATGTGTAGATGAACCCAGTATCTTTCTTTGATAAGATAACTGCATTTGTGGACAAAGAAAAACCAGTAAAATCTTATCAACCTGGACTTTGGTAAAGTATTTGATTTGGTATTACTAGAAAATGCATTAGTTAAACTCAAGAAGGTGGGGATTAATGTGAACATGATAAAATGCTGAAGGAGTCGATGACAGAGGTAAAAAACTGCTGACGGTGCTGACAGCAAAGTATGGGCCTGGAGGAATAATCTGAATAATGTCATTAAGTCAGTTTGGAGCAAAAAATGACAAGCGGGACAATGGAATGTGCTAACAAGAAATTTGGGAGGTGTTTTCAATACAGGGGAAGCCTTATAGGAAGGATGACATGGTTGTTATGCCCTGGTAACAGGCATGAGATGAAATGTAAACATATAAAAAGCAGGGACGTGCACCGATTGACTAATTACATTTCTGCTGTAAATTAAAATTCATTAGCTGTGAACAACAGAAGAGGAAAAGCCACGTGGCTGATATAATCATTAGGGAGGTAAATGCAATCTTATGCGTAGCTAAGCAAGTATTTCCGGGAGCAATCATTAAATATGGACAAGGCGCTGGGTAAAATTCCACTGAGATTTTAGGGCATCGTTCAGGTTATCAGCATTTAGCAAGTCTGAATTCATGTTGGAACAGGTACAGAGAAGCAGCGTCCAGATAACCCGAGAAATAGCAAAGAGGAGATAAGAGAGCATGAGCTTAGCAGAGCAAATGCTGGGAAGGGATCTGATTCTTCCCTGTAAATACATCTGGGGCAGGAGGTGGCAGAGAGGGAGGAGCCTCTATGCGCTGTGCCCTCTAACTTGCTCTCAGTTCCCAGTTCCCTCCCCACAGAGCAGCCAGCCCCCTCTCTCCTCCCTGCCCATCTCCTACCTGCCGCCTGCAAATGTTGGCATTTCTCAGTCATATTTTCATGAATACCCAAAGCCCACCTTGTCCCCATGGAGGAAAGCACACCTGGCTTGAAAGTTAAAAAAAGCCTCTTGGCTGCCCTAGTTTTGCAGCGGTGACAATGAGCCTTTTTATTTGTTTGCAGCAGCTGTTTGGCAGATCAAAACCAGTTGGCTTTGTAAACCTAGGCTGTTGACATGTGCAGAACCTATTAGGCACTGAAGCAGATCAGGTGAGCATGGGTGGAGTGGCCTTGAGAGGGTTGTCCTTATCCTGCCTGCTAACCAGACCCAGCTTTTATGTCTGTTACATTCTAATGACTCACACCTGAGCTAGTTCTCCTGCGCTTATGTGAAAAACAAACACTTTGACTTTGTCAGAGAGAACAGGTTCTTCTCCTTGCCTGATAAAACTACAGTCATCAGCATCCACTGATGCTATATGTGGCTCCAGGGCTTTCAAATCCAAGAAAGGAGACGTTTCTCCTGGCTATTCTGTGTCCCCGCTCAAAACTGCCACTGAGACATCCCAGACACCTGAATCTGCCACATCAAGCAGCCTGCAATAGCCACACGTGGCTACACTTCTCCCCCTCTTCACACAGCAGTGATTGCACAAACCCACAGGACAGCTCAACAGCAGCACCAGCTCTCCAATTAGCGTCACGATGTACAAACAAATGTGTGAATGCTCAGCCTCAGGCTGCTGCTCCCCATGGGTGCTGCTGCATCCATCTGCCTGCTCACCCTCTGCCAACCTCACCCCTCCCACCTTCTGTGCATCAACCAAATGGTCAGTGCAAGGTCACAGTGGAGGCTACAGGCACAGGACCCATTTGTAATTTAAAGTTTCCACTTCAATTTAGATGAAACTATTGTTCACAATACTCAAGAATTCCGTCCACTAGGAACACCTTAAGTGAAGGGACCCTTCAGCAAGAAGGTAGAGATAATACAAGGAATGGGTAATGGCTGAGTAGATTTAGGTTAGATGCTGGGAGGAAATTCTTTAGGGTGAGAGTGCTGAGGCAGTGGCTGCCCAGAGAAGTTATGGATGCCCCTTCCCTGGAGGTGTTCAAGGACAGGCTGGATGTGATCAGGTGGGGGTTGTTTCTTGCCCACAGCAGGGGGATGGACCTGGATAATCTTTACAGTCCCTTTCAGCCCAAACCTTTCTATGGTTACCTGATCTTAACATGAATTAGATCCAGAAGCCAATGCTTTGGTGAGTGTGTGCTCACCTCAGAGCCTGAGGAGTCAGCAGGATTGAGCAGCTGAGAAGTCTTGGGGATAGTAGAGATGGCAGCTCCTCCTCATCTCCAAAGGTGATTTTCTGCATAGTAAAAAAGAGAATAAAGCTAAGAGACCCAGATGAGCTATGCAGCCAAGGAAAGCACAAACCACGGTGAACAAGCCAAGGGTGCAGGAAATGCCCCTAGAGCCAGGCCAGTACCTACATGCCTCAGCTGTACTCAAACTGTACACTTTACATCAGGCTCACAGCTCTATCTCCAGAAGGCTGTTTTTTCATCTATTTCCTGGCATTTTATGTGAGCACAGGACACAGCTGAGCTGATGAAGCTGACAGCAGGTGGGCTGAGCATACGCCTACCTCCAAAACCACCCCCACCCTTCTCAAAAGCACTGGCAGCTGTCCTCAAGCCATGAGTCACTGTGTCAGTCTGCTTGTCATGGAGTGGGTGCTTCTGAGCGGGGCCCTGGGCAAGGACAGCACCTGCAGGCTGAGCCTCAGGGTCCAGCAGGAGAGAGCTGGTGGGATGTGGGCAGGGGGGAGCACAGGCATAGAGAGGGCAGGGAAGCAGCTCCATAGCACAGAAGTGGGAGAGAAGACTGCTCTGGTGAGATGTGGAGGGCTGAGAGGTGACATATGGCAATTGGCGGGGAGTCACGGGTGTCAGACCATATAGGGGAAAAGAAAGACTCTCTGCTTTGTCCTGCCTTGCTTTCATTGACATAAGAAGCTGTGATACAGTCCATCGTTTCAGCTGAATATGGTTCTTGCAATGCACTCATCCCCTTTCCCTGGTGTTGGAGAGACAGACCCCCATCTGCGGGATGATCCTAACCCGTATCCGTCTGGCTGGCAGGACAGGTGGCACGCAGAGCCAGCCCCGTAGACCCCCGCAGTCACCTCACACCCCCCCTCCCTCTCCCCCCGAGGTGAAGCTCGATCCGTTTCCAGCCCCGAGTAGGATCCCGCCGGGCAGAGGGCGCATCCCCGCGCTGGTGCCGCCTCCCCGGGGGCAGGACCGATTTGGGGCCGCGGGCCCTCGCAGCCTGACGCCCGTTTCTCCCGCAGGCGCCGGGGGCCGGGCCGGAGGCGGTGCTGGTAGCCGGGCCGAGCACAGCAGCATGTCGCCGCTCCGCGTCTGCATCGTGGGTTCGGGAAACTGGTGAGTGAAGGGAACCCCTTTCCTTTTTTCCTTCCTTCCTTCTCCCATTTTCTCCTTTTCTTCTCGCTGCCTGTCCCTCCGCCTCCTTTAGGCGCATCACGGGATGCCGGGGGCCCGCACAGCTCCGTGCCGGGCTCCCCTGCCCAGCAGCGGGACCGAGGTCCGCAACAGGTCCCGGCGGGGGTCGGGCGGCGGGGTGCGGGTCTCCATGGTGCTGAATGCGGGAGCGCTCGCCGCGCCGCTCCGCCGCCCCTGGCCGGGGCTTGTCCCGTGTTACCGCTCCGGGCACGGACTGGCTGCACCGGTCTGGCATCCCTGCTCTGTTAAAATAATAACCCAGAGGGAAGAGGAAATTCTGCAAGCAGCTGTTCTTAGCTCCGCGCTGGTGGTCTCTTTGTATTATAACCTAATTGGGAATTGACAGAGTGCTTGCATGCAGCAAACGCAAACAGAAGAAAAGGATGCAGAAGCCAATGAGAACTGAAAAAACATAAGGTTTCTGCTTAAGTGCGTGAACTTAAACATTGGAAGCCTGGCACCAGGACAGCGAGATCCCAGGGAGAATGAGAGCTGAGCCAGTAGTTGTGTTTGTTTGTGGCAGAGTCCGTGCTGTTCAAATATCAGCCTAAAGTAGTTAGCAGAGCAGCACCGCTGCTCCTATTCCTTCGGAAGAACCAGGACTCGGGGTTTGTTTAATGTACTGGCACTCTTCATTTCCATCATCCTTGGCATGCAGTTTTGCATCTCCTCAGAAAGAGCGGTGGTGCAGTGGCACAGGCTGCCCAGGGAGACGGTGGAGTCACCATCCCTGGAGGTCTTCAAGAATCGTGGAGAAGTGGCACTGAGGGACACGGTTAGCGGGCTTGGTGGGGATAGGTTGGGTTTGGACTGAATTACATCAGTGGTCTTTTCCAACCTTAATGATTTTATATGCAGATATAGCCTTGTCAAAGCATTGTGCTCAAGTCCCCAGCTTATCCTTGCCCCCGCTTATAAGAATATATCTGCTCCTGCTCAGTCCTTTTTGCCTGGATGAAAGCACTGCTTGCAAAGCTCCTTGGTGCTGACAACCTCCATTGAAGTCAGTAACCCCTGTCTCAATGGACTTTGCATCTTACTTACAGTTTGTATAACCTCAGCACAAACAAAATGAACAACGTGTATGTGCATGTGTTTGGGATTAGCAAACAGGTAGTTCTTTGGATTGTTTTTGTGCAAGAAGGGCAACTTTCTTAACAATTTTACATACCTGACAGCTAAGCAGAAGCAAATACAAAAACAAACAAACAAACAAACAAACAAAACAAAACAAAAAACCTCAATGGGAGAGGGAGTGGCTGCTTGTGATCTGCTGAGAGCACAGCATAGTTATAGCACTGCTCTTCACCCTCCTGCTGTGCAAAAGCAACCCGCTGCTTCTTGATTGCCTCCACACACATGATATGTTTACAGACCATGGGTTCCTGTGCATGACATCTCTAATGCACGGTCTTTGACATGCAGCCATACCAGCTGGTCTTCTCCAGGAGCTCACCACCACACAGTTGGCTCACTGCTGCATCTCTTTCTCTGGTCCTGATGGATACAGCCCTCCCTGTCATTTCTGCAGTAGCATTTCCTCAAATGCCACTGTTACCACATTGTTCTAACACTCGAATCCCTCCCCTGTCACATTCTTCTTCTTCACCTTAAACACGGACATCCAAGCCCACACAAGTTGCTTATTTTGCTTCCAAGACTCTCAAGAGCCATGACCAAATGTCTGGCATTGTTGATTACCCAACAATTACTCTCTCTCCGCATCCTCAAGCAAGCATCTCATGCCACTTCCCAGGCTGTTCCTTCACCATTAAACATTCTCAAAAGCCAGTTAGTTGTTTTCCTTCAGATAGTACTGTAGAGAGCTGATTTTCACCATGTTTACAGACTTGCAAAGGGCTGATACAAAGATACTGAGAACCCAGACCCCTGCATGGCTCAGTGCAGTCTGCTTACTTGTCCTGTCTGCATTCATTTCTTGCTTCCTACCTAATGGATAGACTGGAAAGTCTTTGTGAAGGAGACAAATATTTTCTCTAGTGTTTCAATCACACCTGCTCATAGCCTCTCTGACAGTACAGGCAATCTCAGCACACCACAGAAGCGTGTTTTCCTTTGGCAAACACCATTTCCTTACATTCCTCCTGAATATTTGGGTGACAGTTCAGACAACTGCGCTCGAGTCTTTCCTGCAGCTCAGAAACGTGGCTGACACGTGATGCAGCGTGTCGCAACAGCTCACGTCAGCTGCAGAAGTTCAGCAGCTCACACTGGCTTACTAAGTCAACACTGTCAGGAGAATCAGGGCTGATGTGGTTAAGTAAAGCAAAGGCTACACCACATCTTGTAGCTGTCAGCCAGGCATAGGAAGGGCTCTGTTTATGTTAACTGTTGTTCAGTTATCTGTTTATTAAAAATACAGGTTTATTTCATTGTGTGAGCCCTTGTCTGCCAATCTTATTATATTCATTTGGACTCTCCGCAGTAAAGAGCTGGCTTTAACTAGGCACGTGTCTTTACCATGCACAGATGGCCAGGCTTTTTACAGAGGTGTACAGAAGGAAGATGATTCAATGGTCGTAAATTAGGCTGGGGAAGCTCTAAGTGGATATTTAGTTTAAAAAATAATAATAATAAAATAGCTATGAGAATGCTAAAGCAATGGGACAGGTTACCCAGAGAGGAGACAAGGTGGTCCCTGAAGAGTTTTTAAGACTCAGCTGAACAAACCCAAGCGATCTGATCCCAGCTAAGGGCTGCTCTTGCTTTGGAGACTTCTCAGGGTTCATTCCAACCTGACGGTCAAAAGGTTTCATGGAGCCCTTTCAGCTCTAATTTTCACCAGTTCCAATGTATTTTCATTGTGAAAGTACAGGTCTTATTTAAATTACACTTTCCTATTTACTGATGAAAAAAATCTCCAGATAAGTGACAGCTTTATTTCTTAGCAATATGCAAATCCCTTCCAACAAGGTTTAACATAACCGGAGAAGAGGACTGGCTGGCATTTTCACTCACTTGGAAAGAATAATCTAAATGGAGATCTCAGTCATCTGTGAATCTTCACTGAATAGTTTTAGAGAGAAAACATAGCGTGGCAAAGTCTCTAGCACGCAAGTGTCCTTGGTTTTGTTTGCCCATGCAGACGTTCCCTGCCAAGCCTGTGTAGTCTACTGAACACCGGTGTCACAGACAAAGCAGTTCCTCTTTCCAACTCCGATTAGTGGGGACTGTGAGTTTTTGATGGCCCAATTAAAACAGTGTTCTGCTTTTTGAGCTGTACTGTTCCATCACAGTGATTTCCCCTAATGGCTACTCAGTGCTTTTGAACATTAAGCCCTGTCTCCTCCAAATTTCTATTCCCCTTAAGAGAAACCAAACAAAAATACTGTGGTTTATGAAGGTATCTTTACACATAAGATGTCTTCAGCGCAGTGCTCATGTGTAAAAATAACTTTTCTTACTGATACACATTTATGGTACTGAGCCACAAGTCGGCCGCAGCTCAGGCCTTGGTTGTGCTCTCTGTTGGAGAGCAGGGGAAGAGGACCAGGACACAAGACACCTTACAGATAATAGGAACATAATATGAACATATGAGAGCTCTTGTAATAAAGGTTTACCCCGAAAACATTCACCTTACACTTACAAAGAACCAAAACCAAACAAATGACATTTTTTGTAGGTGTGTTTTTTGTTGGTTTTTTTTTTGAAAGAAAGCATGATGGCTGCTCAGGATATAGTATGCAGCCAACACTCTGGCAAAGTGAAAACTTATCTCAGTGGGCTTTCTTTGTGGTTAAAGATTAAGACAAAGCCCGTCTTTATTACCTATTGAGCAATTGGCCTTGTGCAAAGCTTCCACATCAGAAACAGAGTTGAGCCAAGGGGAGTCAGTTACCACATGGTTTCCCTTTGAACCGCTCACAGCGCAGACCTCACTGGACTTTGGGATGCACTTTATCAGCTACAGACAACTGAACATAACCTAATCCTGCTCACACTCCTTATTGTGCACGTGTTCCAAGTGGGTCAGAGGATAAGAACGCTCTAACTGGAGCCCCTCTTTCAGTTGTGTTCAGAACTCCAGATCCCATTGTAGTGACCATTAGAACCACAACTAAAGAGAAACCATCAGGTTCAAGTTTGTTTTGTTCTAACTCCTTAGCATTTACCTCTTACCTGAAACCCTCATTGCAGCCGTTTGGTTATTGGTAGGGAGCTGGCATATATCTTTGTTAGATGGGGTGCACACAGGCTGTCATAGCAGAATCACCCAGGGGTACTGTGCTACCTGCATTGCTTTACCTTTGTTGGTTTTTATATTAAAAAAAAATAATCTGAGGAGCAATAGATATTTAATTAGTCCCAAATAGTGCATTTTTAGCATTGTTGATGACACATCCCACTTCCACCCTGCAATCTTTCCTATGACTTCAGATTCCTTATTACACCTAGTTCTCATTGCTATGATTTTAAACGGAGTGTTTTGCTTCTACATAGGGTAGTGGATAAAGCTTTCTGATAAATTTAGTAAGCACGTGAACAGCTTTATAGCACAGGACTTTTATGAGATATTATGTTGAAAGTAATTTGTGTTTTAAAGGGGATCAGCCATAGCAAGAATCGTTGGCAAAAATGTCCAGCAGTCCAACAGATTTGATTCTACTGTCAAGATGTGGGTATTTGAAGAGATCATCAATGGAAGAAAGCTCTCAGAAATAATCAACCAAGAACATGAAAATGTGAAGTATCTCCCTGGATACAAGATGCCCAAAAATGTGGTAAGTTGAAAAAAAAAAAAACGCTTTTTTATGTACATATATAAGGAAGGCAACACTGCTTCATTCTGGTTTGCCACCTCGCTCACTCCAGTATTACAAGTATGAAATATAACCCACTTCTGTGACCTCTGCTTGTCTCCTGTCACACAACTTCAAACGCCCCACTGTGCTGAGTACAGGTACATAACATGCCATCCTCCTCCCCAGCACAAATCAGCATCTCTCTGCCTGCTGTTCCTAGAGCCACGTCTACACAGAGCAGAGAGATTTCAAACCCACAGCATCTTCTGGATAAAAAGGGAAAGCTACTGCTCTCCCTTCTTCTAAAAAAGGAAATCAACAGCATGACTAACAGCCATGGCTTACAAGGAGATGAGGAGGGAGCTATTGCCTCTTGGGTGATTTCAGGATAGAAGCACATTACTATAATTAATAATGCTACAAATTCTACCAAAATATAAGGTATGTAATTTTTGTATACATTTAAAATACCAAATTATACCTCGCTACTTAATCAGCCTAGATAATTCAGTGCTACTGAAGCAAAGTGAAGCTTTCAGGCTGTTTGAGATTTTGCCAAATGTCAGTGATTTATGAATTAAAGAAAGTAGCACTGCATTTCTAGAACAGCTTAGAACAGCTGTAGTTGTAAAGGGAAGTTAAGATGCTGCACGTGGTGGGTCACCATGCCTGGAGAGTGGTTATATTTAGTGCTTCACAGTACTATGTGTTTCACAGTACTATGTGCTGGGATTGCATTTTTGCACTCCCATGGTTTGAACTTGGCACACAGTTCTCCTGGGTTCAGATTGAATTGCCATTGTTATTTTCACAGTCCTGGAACAGATCAACAAGCTTGTTTTCATCATCTGAGAGCAGCCTCTTCCCATCTCTAGCAAAGTCTCTGAGACCTCTACACCATAGATCAGCTGGTTGCAGTCAGCCTGGAGGGAGGGGCCCTCACATCTTCATCTCCAACTGAAAAATCATTTTTTCCTCATTGTTTCTCCACATTTTGGAGAGACAGAAACTCTCTCTGCATGGTCCTGGCCTCACATGGCTGTTTTCTTTTCAAGCAGCCTTTCTGGTAGCAATCCTGATTCTTCAGTGAGGAGCCCCACCTGCTCAAAAGCTGCATGCTGTAAGGCTGTGTCTAAGGGCAATGTTTTGTCTGATTGCAAGAGCAGACTTAAATTCACCTCCTGTTTCCTTCATAATCTGGCTTTAATTGTTTTAAGTAACACTTGCATTTAGAGGAAGGTACAGCTTGCTGGTTATTAAGCACATTGCCTCAGTGGTATTACTTTGCAAGGTGTGAGAATTCTCACCTGGTGCGAGGGAGCTCATTTTCCTTGTTACACTTGTCCCAGGTGGCTGTACCAGACGTGGCTGAAGCAGTGAGAGGGACAGACATCTTAGTGTTTGTCCTACCACATCAGTTCATCGGACGAGTCTGTGAGCAGATGGCAGGTCACATAAAGCCTGGAGCATTCGGGATTTCACTCATCAAGGTAGGTTGTTGTCCCCATAAGAATCAATCTGTAAGGAAGAAATAGGTTCAACTAAAGGATGGGCCCTCAGCTGCATGCTCTGCATAAAGTGAACATTTCTTTCTGCAAGAGTGAAAACTCACAAAGCCTCCAGTAGTCCCTCTGCTGCTCATGTGACCAAAGAGTGGAAAGGATTGGGCAACGCCACTGGGCCAAGGAGCCATCCTTATCAGTCATCTTTAGCCTGGGTTAGTTCCCATTTGGATCAGCACAGAGATGAAAATGCACAGAGAGATATCTGCATGAGCTGGTGCTGCTGCCAGGAAAAATATTCCAACCTCAGCCTCTGTTAACTCTTAACTAGAGAGAGCACAGGGTCTACGTGCCTGTCCTGAGTGCGTGCAAAGCCGTTTGTGGAAACACTGCACAGGAATATTAATAACTTTGCGGAATTGGAGCGTTTCCCATTTGTAGTGAAAAGGGTAATCGCTTTTTAAAGGCTAGAGCTGTCAGATTATCACTACCTTAAGGGGAATTAATATTTTAAGAGGGTCTCAAACTAAAAGTTTAAGGCAGAATGTAGCAATATAGTCTGTCACTTCTATTGATTGTGTTAAAATCCAATTTAAAACTGAAATACCAGAAACTTCATTCAAGTTCTCAGACTGTAATAACAGATCTTTCCTTTTTGGTTATCTCCTATCAAAGTTATCTTTCAAGTAGCAGTGCATAGAGGAGGGGATGGTGAGGAGAGGAAAAATGTACTCCTTTCTTCAGCTTCAGAAAAACGATGACAGCTCAGTACACTCCTTATACCAATGAAGCATTGAGGTTAATACTTCAGATCTTGCTCAAGAAGCCACTGCTTGTAAGCTCATCTTAAAAGCATGGCTCTGCACCACAGGAGTTTAACACAAAGGAAAAATGTGGCACAGAAGAACACCTCAGGGCAGCAGTACTGTGTGTGAGCCCTGTTGCAGGGTTAACTTTATTGCACCTTCTCCCTGAACTTGCCTTGAATTTGTGCTTAAAAGTACAAACACAGAGCATTTGCACTAACGGCTAATGCTAGCAAACACAAGACCCAAAACCTTCCAAGTACAGCCAGGCAGACCTGCAGGCAATAGGACAGCTGCTTTAACAGCACTGCTGCTGCTGTCATTTTCCTGTACTTAGCTTTTGCTGTTGTCTTTTATTCAGGGGATCGATGAAGGTCCTGAGGGCCTGAAGCTCATATCCGACCTCATTCGAGAGAAGCTGAAAATAGACATCAGCGTGCTTATGGGGGCCAACATAGCCAAAGAAGTGGCTGATGAGAAGTTCTGTGAAACCACCATTGGTAACTATTGCAAAGGGCAAATTCCATCTCCTGTCTGTGGCTTACCCTCACCTATGGCTGGGAAACAGGACAGTGTCTGCAGGCAGCAGTGGGAGGCAGCCTGCAATGAGATGTGTTGAGGTTCTGCATGATGCCATATGTGCAGTGCGTGCTGAACTCATTCGGGGTGGGGGGGGGCAGCTCCCTTTCCAGGGAGATTGGTGCTGGAGGGATCAGATCCCCCATGACAGCAGGTTCCAGTACTGAGGGCTGTGAGCTAATTTCATCCATTAAAAAAATTACAGCATAACCCTATTCCTATAGGAGTTACCAAAAGCCACCTGTCTGTAAAGCCCAGCGCTGAGTACTGAGGCAGTCAATACACTGTGCAGTTTGTCTAGCAAAGCATAATCAGGAGCTCACACCCTATGAGGTGTATTTCTCCATCTTTGTATTTCCCTGTTTAATACGAGCAGCGGTAACACTCTGTTCTTCCCTCCGTATAACTGGGTCTCACCTGACTTCGAGAGTTCACCCAGCAGCTTTTAAAATCCATTGACTTTTGAAGTCAGCAGAAATTAGTTTCATTCTTCATAGCTGGTGGAGGTCAAGGAAAAAAATAATTATTGCAATACTGTTCTTTTGCTGTGCAGAGGTTACAGTAATAGTGAAAACCGTACCAGCTGGGCATTTGTTGTTGGAAGAGAAACTAGACATGAACAGAACGAGACAGGATCAGGAGAGTTAGGCAATATTCATTTTCTTGGGGGCAGTTTAATTTCTGCTGGCTCAGCTTTAAGCCATGACAGGACGACAGCTGTGCAGGGAGGGAGGCTTGCTTGCCCCTTGCTTTTGGGGTCTCGAAGCATTTCTCCCTATGGAAAGCCACAAAGCCCATTCGTAAGCAAAGGCAAGAATGCTTACCCTGGCTTCCAGCAGCAGGAGCAAGCATCTTCTTCAGCAATGTCCAGTTACTGTGACCACAAAACCCAAAGGTCCCTAGGCCCTTACTTCAGGTTTGATTTCATTGTGCATACTGCTATGCCCCTGAAACATCACAAGTGCTCTGTCATCCTTCCTTCCCACAGGGTGCAAAAATGAGAAACAAGGGCAGATCTTTAAGGAATTACTGCAGACTCCCAACTTCAGGATTACCGTGGTGCCTGACACTGACACAGTGGAGATCTGTGGAGCCTTAAAAGTTAGTGACTTCAAACCAATTTTCTTTTGTATCAGGACTAAGTTCTTACCCCTGCCTGTGCCTCTATAAGCTGGGTGGTCTAACATTAGTCCTGCTGCCTTATGATTGAGTGGGCATGGACAAAACACGTAACATTTCCCATGTCAGCTTTCCAATAGGAAAAAAAAAGGAGAAAGTTTGCTTAAAGATATAACAGCTGGCAAAGCATTTCAAAATAGCTGGATTTTTGTATTGGTTTTTAACAGAGTCACGGTGGGGGTGGGTTGATGGTTGGACTGGATGATGTTAGTGGCGTTTTCCAACCTTAACGAATCTATGGCTCTATGAACCTGGGGCCCATCCTGCTGAATTGAGTGGAGACAGTTGAGGAATTTTCTTAAAGCTTGCTTTTATATACCCTCGTAAACTGCACGTCTTACCTGGCGATTTCCTTTTTGTCTGTTCTGCACGGAACTTTCCAGAACATCGTAGCAGTCGGAGCCGGCTTCTGCGACGGGCTGAGCTTTGGGGATAACACAAAGGCAGCAGTTATCCGTTTAGGCCTTATGGAAATGGTGGCCTTCGCCCAGATCTTCTGCAGGGGACCTGTGTCAACATCCACTTTCCTGGAAAGCTGTGGGGTTGCTGACCTAATCACTACCTGCTACGGAGGACGCAACAGAAAAGTGGCGGAGGCCTTTGCTCGCACAGGAAAAGTAAGGAGGGTTTTGAAATATTTTAAACTTTAAAAAAGAAAAAAAGTAATTCTTTGTTTTCTCAAAGGCATTCTTAGCTGTTTATCTCTTTGGTAACTGCCGATGGCACAGCAGCATTCCCTCTGATCCAAGTAATCTCTCTTCTAGTCCATCGAGGAATTGGAAAATGAGATGCTGAATGGACAAAAACTACAAGGTCCTCAGACTTCAGCTGAAGTCTACAAGATTCTGAAAGAGAAAAATATGCTTGAGAAGTAAGTGTTTTGATTTAAAACAAAACCTGACTTACCGGGCATGGCTGTGAATTATGAGCAATTCCTCACCTCCTTCTTGCTATTTGTGGTCAACTGTCCTCTTCATTTCCATAACAACTGCTTTCTACATCTTGGGCCACCTTTAAACTCAGCCAAACTCCTCATTGCCACGATCAGTAGAATAGGATGAAGGCAAATCATCAATATTTGCCTAAATAAATCTATTAGAATCTGAACAGCTACAGAATTTCTAAGTAGCACTGCCTTTAAAAAGAAAAGAAAACCATGAAGACATTTTCTATTCCAGTCTTTGTCTTTCAGACATCAGTAATGAACACCAATTATTTATGCATTTTACACAAAGAAGGGAAAAGGGGATATGCAAGTCAGGGTTTCTTCAGTAAACAAGAGCAGAGGACAGCAACTTGTTTCTGAAACAACTTCTCTTCTATCAGCTCCAAAGTTGTCCTTAAGCTCCCCTTGATGTCCTAACCTCATTCCTACTGGTTTATCTTTGTATTGCTCGTTTATAATCTTCCAATCGAGGTAAAAATGTTATTGTAGCAAAGTTTCCAGAGAAATAAAACATTTTCAGATACTTTTCTTCTAATGTAACACACAACAACAAAAAGCTAGATGCTTTTTCCGTTATAAACAAAATGTGTTTGTGTGAACTGTCCAAACCATTTTTCTTCTCCCACGCTTCTGGTAGGTTTCCGTTGTTCACAACCATCTACAAGATCTGCTATGAGGGCGAATCGATCCAGAATTTCATCTCGTGTCTGCAGAACCACCCAGAGCACGTTTAGGAATTGGCTCTTCCCACCTGGTTGTGTTCTCATCTTTGCAGGACTTTATCCACTCCACAGCAAATAAAGTAGACAAATAGATTGTGTGGCAACGTTTGCTGTAAGAGCAGCACAGAATGTATTTCACCATTTTGGGGGGTGAAAATCCGCCTTCCAACGTTAAATCCACTGAACAGGAAAATGTAAAAATCTGTCTTCGCTTTGAGATAGCAATTTGAGCACTTGCCTGCAATTACTTTCGTGTTGGTTGAAAACAGTGCCCCTCGTAATTTCCGTAACAGGAGTTCCATTCGGCTCACGTGGACCTCAGCACTTTGCTTTCCAATATTTGTTACAGAACAGCACAAGACGCAGAAAAGTTGAAGAATGCATCAAAACAGGAACGAGAGTTCAAAGGTCCTACAGCAATAAGACGCAGTCACATCGGCCAACATGGGATTTGTAATTCCCCCCAAACATTTTGTACTTGGAGATGCTTAGTCCTTCCTTGAACATTTCCCACCGTAAGGCACTTTGGAAAGACAGGTGTTGCTGCTGTGCTGAGACACGCATGTATGTTCAGCAGATGTACAAAGAAAAGAGTTTTGGGGGTGGGGGAGAAAGGAAGGGCCTTTTTTTATTCAGGACACACGGAACCTCCAATAGTAATCTGATTTCCTTACATCTGCTGTATTGTTGAAATACAGGAGAAGAAAAACAAAAGGGGAATGACCAAAAACATTCACATGAGTGTTAGTGCTTCTGAGCGTTACCCACCGGTATTCCTACCAGCTGGGAGGAGAAAGCTGTAGAAGAGACAGCTGGGATACACGCACAGCTCAGCCTGCAGCCTGCGCAGTGCCGTCACTCTGAGGACGCAGAAGCAGCAATGGAGCACTCTGCGTTCCCTGACTTTGCAGACACGCACAAAATCGACCGCTGCAGACGCACAGAGTTCCTTATCCACTCAGACCCAAAACCGGGCCGCATTTCAGCTCCACCAGGAAACCCCCAGGACTGACACAACTGAACTGCATTTGTCTTCCCATGGACTGTGCCGCAGTGATACCCCGACCCCACCGCAGAGCTGGCAGCGCTCCTGAAGGGAGACAGCTCTGTCTGCTTCTGGGTCCTACACACCAACTTGGTTCTCCAACCAGCTTTTAATTTTGTTACCAATGGCATTCATTTTAGAAACATAACATCCACGTTTTTTAAACTGCATCAGGTAACTTTACCCAGCCCATGTTTTTCAGAGCTAAGGCCAGCCGGGAAATAAAGAGCATCACATTTTCTAAGCTTTAATACCCTTTCAGAAAGATTCATACTCAGAAAGAAGGTGAGCAAAGAGGAAGAGTAACTTAAATTTGCTTTGCTTTATCCGATTTTCCAGAAGAACAGAGGGGAACGCAAGGGGCTTTTTCATCTGTACTCAAATGACAAATCGGTTTGAAAAATGAACCAAACAAAGGCTAGGTTATTAAACCCTCTCTACGCTATACGTTAGAGGAATGTTACTGTCTTTCACATTTATCAGATTTATGTATCACTGTGTATCGAATATAAAAATAAGTAATCAGCAAATAATAATTAAGAAGTCTTACAGCTAGGAAAGCTGGCTCAGCTGGTGGGAATGTGGCTGCAGCACCCCGGTCCCTGCTGGACAGCAGCAAAGGTTGGCTGCGTGGGCTCCATTGCTGCCTCCACATGAAGACCCTGGGCTGGAGGAACAAGGCTGCAACGTCAACTAAGAAAGAATTAAATCATGTGCAATCCTTAACGTGTCAAATACACGAGGATGGGATAGAGAACTCAGAAACCTCCTCATTTCATGGGTGGGCTGAAATTCTCTCAGTCATTTCCAAGCACCAAACATTTAACAGTCAAAGTTTCAAACGAGACTTTCTTGAAGTGACCAATCAATGCAAGCTTGATGTAATTTCATTTAAAAAAACTCGCATAAAATAAATGAATGTTCTGACACAGCCTCTGTTGTGCTTATTCTTACAGCTAGCACTGTCAGCTCTCAAAGAAAAGGCCAAAAAGAGTCCATTTTCTACAGACATTTATTGATGAACGTATTTTTTTCCTTCTTCTGTATGACGCTTTTACACAGTAAAATCAGGAGACTTGTACTTCATAAATAACAAAAATTAGCCCTTATATCTCAACCCAGTCAAAATCTATGTAAAATAGTTTGTTCTGTATTTACATTCTGTACCAAAATAGGAAACACACATATTCAAGGTCAGCCAGTTCTCCCAAGACAGTTGTTTTATCTCCAAGGGAAGCTTCATGTTCTGAAGGCAACGCTTACACTTTGGAGGTCTGATGGTGTAAGATGGCGTCATTGAACGTAACAGCACAGAACCCAGAGCCAAAGCGTGACACATGCAGGCATCCAGCCAAGCGGTGTGCCAAGCCCAACCTGGCTGCAGGCTCCCACAGCTCACCTCACAGCCACTCATGGGACGTGTGGGGAAGGAAGGACCTACGCATCCCTCTCTACTGAAACATATTTGAGCAGGAAGATTTGCACCAGTCTTCCTCATTAAGTAGTGCGTAACACAAAGAATGAGCTATGTCGCACCAACAGTGAGCATCAAAGTTCTGTTCCAGTCATTAACCCATACACACAGCAGCCTCCCAGAACTTCAAGACATCTCAAGGGAGAGGAGCAGCCTGCTTCTCCACGTCATTAACTTGCTGCATACTCCAGCCAAAAGCCCTCCTTCCTCCTTGTAGTTGAAACGTGATAAAAAATGAGCTCCTACAGCATGACTTGCCTCGACTTCTAACTGAAATATATTACATATATATATAAAATTTGAACTACCGGGATAACTAAAGATGACTAATTTACTTCCACGAGGAAACACGGAACATGCATTCATAACATTAAAACTGTGGACATTACATACCGGAAATGCAGAGAAGCTGATCCATTTATTTCCTAGGGCAGCAAGAGCCCAGGGAATAACACTAACTACCCTGGTGAAAACGAGGCTTGTTTGGGCCATATCACAAAGTTTTCATGTGTGAGAGCTGCGATGTGACAGACTGCCCATGACACACTCAGGAAACCCAAAGCAGCCGCCTGCAAACTCTGCAATTATTTCAAGCCAATACAGACTCCTACTGGAGAAACCATACTTAAGGCTACGCAAATGTTTGTTTTAAGCTACAATTTCAGCTGTGTTCTACACTAAAAAAAATGGCTTATGCTTCCCACTATGTTTATGATGCTCTTAAAAACCTGAGACGCGTTTTTACTCAATTCACCTTAAGCTGCTCAAGTTAACAATGGGCTAAAAGCTCAACTCAGTGCCACACAGAACTGAGGTAGGCAGTTTTAATCAGATATTCCTTTTGACAGCCACCAATTCACTGCCACTTGAAAGCAAACCTGACACGTCCCCTGGCAGCTCCAATGAGGGTGCAGCCGTCAGCTCACCGACAGAACCGGCTGGATTCTGCCCGCTTCAATCCAACCTCCCAATGAGTCGATTCCAATTCTGTGGTTCACGGCCAGTTTAAGGGCTGCGTGTCAAAGAAATTACAACCAAAATCTCAGATTATTAAGGCGTTAACAGTTTTACTTCACTGGATTCACTGATGCAGCTACTCAGCAGGTAGGGCCGAACCCGACTACAAGCACTCCCACAGGCAGACAGATGTTCCCTGCAGGTACAACGCACTGCAGCCCTTCTTTGCTCACATGGATCTGATCCAGAAGTAGAGAAGCATCAACACTTTAAGCCATCTTTCAGTTTTCAGTTAGTGCTCAGAAGAGCCCTCGAGATAAACAACTGGGCAGAAGATACAAAAATACCCACTTAAATATAACAAACTCCACTTACACAGACAGACCAGCATATCAAATACCAAGTGCAATAAATTAACACCATTAGAAAGGTTTCACAGTTATAAAGTTAACCAGAAAGTTCCAACAGTGCAAATATTTCACAGTAAGAAAAAATAACCAATAATTTCTTTTCAAGTATAAAAAGCGTCGCCGTTGAGTGATGCCATTTCAACTGTATTATTGCACAACAGACAAAAGACACAATACCAACCTCTGGGGCCAAAGATATATTCTCAAACCTTTGTGTATTCAAGGAATCCGCTTATACCAACTGCTGGTTGTGCATACCTTAACATTACCAGTGTTTGCTTATCAAGCTGAGCGTTTCTTGATTCAAACTTGTACACATTTAAAGCATTTGATCCCTAATTTGTATTGCTTTTCAGAAACACCAGTTAAGGCTAACCAGGCCTCGTTTAGCTCAAAGCAACCTGTGCATAACCTGCAGATCAGAAGGGGAACTAGCCCAGTGCAAGGTACTCTCTCAGCCACATGCCCTCAGAGTTTCAGGTAACAGCTTACTCACCTCACCAGTGTCATAAAGTGTCTTAAAAATATATACTAGGCACAAAGATAACCTTTAGCGTCCTTACAAGTACAATGGAAGTCCTATTATTAAACATTAATTGTAGCTAAAGAAGTCACTCCTTCCATCCCTCTACCTTTCATTTTAGAAAGGAATCAAGCTTTAAAGAAGTGATGTAACGTTTTTCTCCCCATCTTTGTATTTTTAGTGCACTTGGCACATCTGCTCCCTCATGGAGTACCTTCCCACAAACGGGAGCTGTGCAGCAGGACAGATAAGGGTTGGACCAAAAAGTTTCCTTGGCTCTAAGAGGCGTTATTAGTAACATATTACATAGGGTCAGGAACCAAGAAAAACCATCTTCACAGGTGTTGGATGGAGCAGCTGTCCTCAGTGAGACAAGCTTTGCTCATTTCCTTCCTCGAGCAGATTTTGTCCCCCAAGAGATGAGTTTTGTACCAAGGCATGCCCTTGTGTATCTCAAAGAGTCCGATTCTCTAACATAATCCAAATGCCAATTATTTGGGTAGTTGACCTATCAACTACAGGTTCAAGAAAGAGGGGGTGGAAGAAGACAGATTAGACTTTTCTGTACCTACTCAATACAGTTTTGGCCAAGAGAAGTCAGTATGGTACTGTAAGATGATAGCTGCCACAGCTACTGGCTTACTTCAACAAAAAGTGAGAACAACTGTATTAATGCTCATACTAATTCAAATAATGCCACGATCTAAGAAAAAAAAAAAATCAGAAACCCTAGCCCAATTTCACAGGCCAGCATCAGTACCAAAACGTGTTTGTCTAGCAAACCACTCTGAGAATATGCAAATATTTCACATGCTAAACTGAGATGTGACTTCTAGACAGTTGTCATGGTCATCACTCTGAAATTCCACTCTATGCACGTATGAAGGTTTAAGTGAATCCCAAATGGATGCTTTACTGCAAAATATTATGAATTCTGAGAAGCCTCAAAGCTGCAGAATTCAGTTGTGGAAACGATTCCCAACACCTGGTCCATTCCACTCCATTCTTTTTCCCTGTAAAACGTAGGAACTGACAGAAACCTCCCATACCTGCTTAGGTCTGAGTTATTAGCAGTGATGATAACCGATTTTCACATGGCTTTCAACTAAACCACTGAGGTATATATCCAGTTTGAGGGTGCTTTGCTACCAGTCACACTGAAGGAAAAAAAAAGGAAAAAAAAACCAAACCAAACAAACCGCAATCCCAAATTCTACTACAGCAGAGTTCTCCTTTCAAATCCTGACCAAGCTGCCAGGAAGGCTGGCACAGCGATACTGTTACTGTGTCAAAATCAAGGGCTGCAATTCAGGAAAATACTGGCACTTATTGAGATGACACGGTACATTTTGCACCTCTCAGTCTCTGGCTGCTGTTGTCAGCATCTCCCCAACTGCTGCCTGCACCACCGCTCGCCAGGAGAGATGAGGCTCAGGAGAAGGCAGCTGCCTGCAGAGACAAAACAACTCAGTGCTCCACAGTAAGAGGTGCAACACTGCAGTGCATCATCCTGGAACGCCTTCTTGCTCCTTGCTTGAGCTACGCGCAGAGGAATAATCCTGTTACCAGGGGAATTAAGTTAGCCATCAACAGCCAAAGGGCTACGACTAGGCTAGACGAGCAGGAGCACAAGTCTGAAACAAAGAACAAAACAACATGAAGTTTCTATGTTGTATGTAAAGCGAGGATAAAATAACCAGAGACCAAAATGTATCTGTAGTCTTTGCATGTATTTGCACTGACTTATTTTTAGCATGAGGCTAGCAACCCAAAACCAAATAACATGACTATCCCTGTTATAGGTGACCCAAACAAGTTTATTATTTCCTGAAATAGTGCAGTATAATACATTCAACAATTAAAGAATTGATTAAAGGCTTAAAAATAAGCCACAAATGAGAAACACTGTAAAGGCTGTTCTCCTTCACTGTTTGGTATTTGAGAGAATCTACTCTTGACACAGCATTAACTGGTTGTTGGTGAATTAAGATTTCCTCTTCCTTCAGAAAGCAAAGTTACACCTGTCATTTGTATTCTGGACTACTGCATTAGTACTGTCAACAGGAAAATATACGAGTACTCCTTTTGCACTGAGGTGATGATTTTGAAGGTCACGTTATGTTCCCAGAACACAGATATGATTTTCTAAAGCTAGGTTTCTGGGATGATTACCAGAAGGAGACATGACAAAGTATGTTTTAGATGCATTTCTCCTGTATCAGCCACTAGAAACAAAAGTACGACTGCCCAGCACCTTGCCACCTTCCTTTAACATCTCAGATCCTGGAATAGCAAGACCACGGCTCTCCTTTCCCATTCCCAACGCGAATCATCAGTGCTTTCAGATGCTTTAGATCAAGCTTCACTTCAGCACACCGTAAGGCAACCTACCAATCGCTGCAGCTCTTGATAAGTTCAAAGCTGGAGGATCCCGCTCTGGGGGACAGGAGTCACAGAAGTCCCAGCAGGCAGGGCAGATCAGATTCCCAACATGCACCCAGCCATTCATCTGAATGCTCACAGTTAACACCTGACCCGAGCGGCTGCACAAGTATGCAGTGTCCTTGACCCAAACGTGCAGCCCTTGTGGAGAACAAGAAACCTTAAAATAAAGGAAATCAGATGTTCAGTAAACAGTCTGTACATAGCACAGATTAACTACAAGTATTTTAATGCACTTGCAGCAACTATCGAAAGAAAATGCGCTAACTGCACTCTTTCATGCCATTACACACATAACCAACTGAGACTGAGTAAAATTCTGCTTCTGCTAAAAACTGCATTTTGGAGTTGTGCTGTCATTGAAAGAGACACCTCCAGCTGAGACAGCCACTGAGTGGTAGGAGAATAATGAGAAGTGATGTGTGCACAGTGCTTCCTACCACAGACAAATCAAAGTCATTTAACTCATGTAAAACTTGGACAACAGACGATTCCAACATAAGTATTCTCACTTAGCTGAGAAAAAAGCATCACAGAGATAAGACAGATGAAGCCCTTAGCAAGACGAGGTAGCTTACAGGTCTGCCCAGCAGCCACACGCTTGACTTGATGTGCCATCTAAACTACAGGCTTATGCTTGGAAAATCCTTCTTTTCAAAGCATGTCCTATTTAGTTATTTACAGGGAGAGGTGATTCTGAACCGTGTCCAGGTGCCCCAGCCCACACTGTATGTCAGACTTTGCCCTTTGGTATTATTTAAAGAAAAAAAACCAGCAAAGCAAGAGACAAAACCACGCAACATACACACTTACTTGGTAACATCCGCTACCCCAGTCAGGGTAACTGAGCTTCCTCCTGCACTGTTCCATGACAAAAGCTGATTTTTGAATCAGACATACAGAGTTTGGTCCGTATTCTTCTGCACCATAGTTTTTGGTAGGATCTGAAGTGGAAAGGATATACTGAACTGCAGTTTATTACGTGAAAAGGAAATCCACGTCAAATAAGCCTGCCATAATTCATGTCGCTACAGTTAATTCTGAGTTGCCTTCTAGGATCTTTCAGACCTTTAATCATTACTCGATCTGGGAATTACATTGTCTTGAAAATGCAGTGTGAAAAAACAAAGGCTCTTTCCATAGAAGCACACAAATATGTTTGCCCCAGGGAGAGCCAGCTGTAACTGCTGGCTTGTGGAGAGGGAGCGTTATTCCTTTTGTTTTGAGAGAACTGCACAGATGAGTAACCAATATCCTGCAGGATTCTGCAGCTCTGCAATATTCAGAGGTCAGGGACTACTCTGGGAGACAGGCCCATGCTCTGGCAGTCCGCCAGCCTCCTTGCTTTGATAAAAGACTACAAAGGTGGAAAGTAGAATTCTTTTTCAGAGACTCAAAAGCAACCAATGAACCCCTCACCCACAACCTCTGTCTTACATTTGGATAATTTGGGGATAATTTCTTTCAACCCTTATGCAATTTCTGTATTTCATGTACACCTGGGAAGAAAACACCAGGTAATTGTGCTGTGCTTCTCACCCCAGCACACAGGGCAGCATAACACTAATTTCACATCCAGTGAGTTTGGATCACTGCAAGACCCCTCCAGATAAGCAAACACAGTCTCTTAAATACCACATTAAAGCCCTGAAAACTAACCTGGCTGGTTTTCAATTATTCTGCAGTCTGAGCTGCGTTGAAATTCGCCGCTTAAATGCCAACTGAATTCCTGACTGAAGGGACAATAGTCAGCAATTTCTACTGAGCCACCGTAGTAAGGCAAGTCTTCTGCTGGAACTCCACTGAGATTGTCAAAATACTGCCAAACAAAAGAGGTGGTGAAGCAGTTTGTACAAAGGCAAGTGTACAGCTGGGTTGTTTGTTTGTTTTTAAATGGAACTAATCACTACCGCTGTAAGAACATCAATTACTTCTCAGGAATGCTATTAACAGACACTTTTAATACCCCTGAGCCAGATGAGCCCAAAGTACTTAAGAATACATAAACAATGCACTGCAATCCACATGTCCCTGAACTGCCCCCTGTCCCTTCTTGCAATCATAGCTGGGATGAAACAACAAATTCCTTAGTATGCAGTGCCATAAAGCACCAGATGAGAGGAAGAAACGCCTCAGACAGAACACTGCAGGCTTCAGTTACACAGTAACGTTATCATCTGAAATTCGCTCCAACAGATGAGAACATCCTTACCACCTTCTTAAGATCACAAGACTTTATTTGAGGCCTTTATACTTCTTATAAAGAAAAGAAGCAGACATTTTTCACAATACCTACTCTCATCCACCAGTTCAGAACAAGCACGCACCTGACTGTCTAACACAGTAATGCAAATGTTTAGTGATTTGATCAAGTGAGGTCCGTGATACCTGATATTCCTGAGGTAACGGCTTTGGAAACTTCTGCAAGTTGCACACTGCTACTGCTCTTTGGTCCTGTCTGCAGGTTAACTGCAAAGGGTTACTCCTCAAAGTGTCACAGTACGGACTGATGAGTTGCCTCCTCAAAGAAAAATGATTGTAATAACTCAATCAGATTAACTGCTTTCTGTAGTATAACTACACAGTTTGCCACAGCTGTCTGTTCCTGCTCTCTTTCACACTTGTTCAATCACAAAGAAGCAGGGATATCTTGCCTGTTATGAACTGCTAATGCTGTTTGTCTGCTTATGAACTTCCTAATTTCAAGAACATCAAGTCTGCAGACAAAGTCACAATATTTACTGTAACAAACAAAGAAGGCTTTGCTTCGACATGGGTATCATACATTTTTGGTGCTTTAAGTAAAATCCAGCAATGCAAAACATTCCCAGCTGCATTTGCAATTTAAAATGACAAAGCTACAAGAGTTGCTTAAGTCCCTCCCCCCTGCACCCCAAAGCACAGTTCTCTTACAGTAAGAGCAAACACATTCTACATTCTAAGATGTCTGGCTCTGTATTTATTGGGTAAAGTACTACTGGTCTTAATGCATTTCACGTGCTCTTTCTTGAGCGCATTCTGAAGACACTTCAAAGAACATTCCTTGAGTATTTTTACTGAGTACCATTTGAAGAGGGACAAATGCAAACAAACACGTTTGCCACCTCTCTTTATTTATTTCTTTTCATAAGAAAGACTTACTTCTGTTTCTTTTGGTCAATCCAGAACTTACAGCTCTTCATTACAAAGTCACAGCCTTTATTACGGCCCCAGTCTAATTTCTCTGCCATGCTGTAATTTGCTTTATACCACCTGCAAGGGTGTTTAGAAATGAAAATACAGTTACTTGAAAACCAGCACCAAGTAAAGCAAACGATAAACACTGTATGGCTGTATGGCGAACAGGTATTGGATTAGGAAAAATTACACTGTTACAAAGTATAAGTGAAATAAAAATCTTACCCGTGTCCTGGGCTTGCTGAAAGGTTCCCAGAAGGAGGATCTCCAGATAGAGATCCTTCCTCCTGGGGAGTCAGCCCTTAAATGGGGTCTAGGAGGGGGGGAGCCATGACCCCTTCCGGTCACTCAGGTGAAATTGCATTCACCTGTGCCCCTGCAGCTGACTCCGCGCTCACCTCAGGTGGTCAATCAGAGGTTCAGGCCGTGATTCAACAGTTTCCATACAAACACACACAGAGAAAAGAAATCCCTTATCATTCATATGAACGCTTACCCTGTGTCTTCCATTAACGCTAAGGTGATCCTGGAAAAGACTCGGTTCTGCGTATGGGATCCAGTCATAGCTTCATTCTGAAAGTTACCAGTTACTATTAGTAAGCTCTTGAGAAGTCACTGAGAAAACGGCTTACTATGAAAAAGCATTTTATGTTAGAGGAATAGCCCCTTTCCCCTAAAAATGAGGCCTTCTCAAAAGGGCAAGCGGCCGATAAACATAACTACTGAAAAATGGAACGTCTCTTATCTCAAACTCATACTCTGAGATTCAGTAAAGAGATAAAAATAGATTTATCTAGAAATTGGATGCTTGTTTCTAGTTAAGCACTGTTTTTGCTGTATTTCAGTGAGTTGTGACACACTTATGTTCTTGAGGCTGCAGTATCACTATCAATCCAAAAATAAAGGAAGGGGGAGCAAGCTTTTCTATTCCTAATATTAGCACCAACCTCCAACAGCCTCTTCTCCCAGTGGTTGAGCTCGGTGCCCATACCACCTTGATTTTCCAGCTCCATTCCCTCTAGGATTGGACAATCAAAATGCTTCCGAGCTTCTTCCTAGAAAGAAAGCATTTCAACACAACTCTCAAAATACAGAGAAGCAGTCATAAGCATTCCTCATCTTCTAGAATTATCTTGTGAAACTACTTCAGCATTTCCCCTTCAACTATCTGGTTTTCCTTCAAACGTATAGTACTTCTCTTACTGAGATGCTGACTAAGCCAACTGGCACCCCAACACCAAGCCTAGCAATTTGCTTACTTATCTTCCAGAAACAACAAGCCATCAAAGCTTGGAAGAATAAAGCAGCAGCAGAATTGAGTGAAAATACTGTGTGAATGCTGAAGATGGTGTTTACAAAAAATAACTTATTTTTAACACCACCACCACAACCTGTTTCTGAGGAACGCCTTGGGGAAGGGCTGCAAATGAAGTTCTCTGTTAAGAAGCAGTGTATGTCAATTAGCTTTGTGTGAAGAAGTGCGTTTTCCAGAAGGTCTGGAAATCTTGGAAGGCATCACAAAGACAAAGTCTGGCCTTTGCCACTGTGGCAGTACCCACAGGCACCACTATGCTCTGAGCAGTTTGGACAGCATGGCCAGCTTTCAGAAAACAATTCTGCCCTCTACACTGCATTAGATTTAAAACAAAGGGGATTTTTGGCCACATATGAATAACATTACAGAAGTACAAAAATATTCGTGACACCAGAACGTGACAGTAACCTTCACATGCAAAGTGTAACCCAACACTTACAACAACACGAGGTGTTGTCAGAAGATAAACAGCATGGCGCAGCATTTTGCCACCACGAACGTCCCATAACCTCACTGCTTTCTGAACGACCTTATCGCTCCACTGATACAAACCTAGGCTGGAAGAAGAGTTTGTCAGTTACAGATCTTTCCCATAAATACATGCAACTCTGTGAAGTTTACATTGACTTCGCACCACTTCTCCTTTGTAAGGTACACGTTTATTACATGCCCTACCAATTACTAACACTACTTATGCCTTTAGACTCAAGACATATTTTCTACAGTTATCAAAAATGTACTGCAACTTATTTATTCAACAACAGCATCATCACACATCAGCCTACAAACATTGCCATTTCTGCTGAACTACAGACCATGAAAGATATGCGCATTAAAGAGACCAGCATTGAATTCAATGCACCAACATTGAATAGACTACAAAACATGGAAGACCCAATCTGGTAAGGTGCTCAGAACACATGGGCACTTCTAATGTTTAACCTCAAGCCCTCTGATAAATAAAAGCCTGCCCTGTTATCATCCCTACGCATTACAAGGTATGTGTTTAATGACAATGTAAAGGAAGACTAATATATATATTTTAAGTTTGAACATAATAAACACAAAGGTATTAAGATGGCTTTTCAACAGGCTGACAGCAAGAATATATCAGACAACCTGAAGACGTCCTTCAGTGTAGTGAGAGGTCCAAAACCAATCAATACCTTTCATTAAAAGGAGGGAGTCCATCTGCATATCTTGCTGTCAAAGGTTTTCCATCATCATCACGATAAAATGCAAACAGTCCAGCAGAGAACCCCTGCAAGTAAAGCAAGTAGGAACCTTTGGTAAGACATTCACACACCATGTCCAACACCATAGAAGTTTTCACATCTGCAGCAGGCACACTTACAGTGCTGCACCTCAAAGCAATTAACGCATGAGTTGAAATAGGCAAAACCAGAGCTTCACCCTCACCAAACATCCTTCTCTTCCAAGAAGATGCACCAATGTGAAGAAGTAGGCACAAGTTTCAGGGAAATGCAATTTATAACACCAACCCTTACCAGTGCATGGATTATCTCGTGTTTCACTGTAGACAGCATGCCAACAAATTCCTGAGGTTGCGTTGAGATCATGTTTGGACACAAGTTAGCATATCCTGCTATTGGCCTGCAAGACAGTTTTATAACTGTATTCAGTAAAATAGCAGCAAATTCTTTTACCACAGCAGAAGTAGGCTCACAAGATAAAGTTCAGGCAGTAACAGTGGAGGATCACTTTTGATTTAAATGCCCCAGCTTTGCAAGTTAAGCTTTATCCAATTGTTGCTGGCTTTATGTGGATACAGTATTAGTCATTATTTCAGTGACTTCTACTTTGTTATCCGATATACAACACAAGTAGACAATTAAACTCCACACATATGCTCCAAGTTTAATTTTTAAAGAAGTCTGTACCGGAGAGAACACTTGCCTGTCCATTTCAGCTTCCAGTTGGCAGTAGGCTGCATATGCAATGATGTTTTCGTGGCCACACCTTTCAGTGGTGAGAGCACTGACGTAAAGGACAAAGTCAGCATCTCGGACCCCTTCTTGGTCGGGTACGTCGGAGAGCTGCTCATTCTGATTGTACACCCTGCATTGCTTTGACAGTGTTCAGACGCAACCATTAAAATGTATCAGCTACGACAGGAATTTTGCATTAAGAAACTACTGCTAGCTTGAGGCCAAGAATAAAACCCATGCTAAGACAGGTGAAGATGAGAAAACTCCCTGCAACAACATTAAATAAAACCAGAGCCAGGGAACGACTTCCAAATGACTAGCCCTTGTGATTAAGAGTTAGGAAGTGGCAGCTGTTAAGAAGAGGGGCAAGCTAGATGTCCCAAAATTAGCACACTTTGTTTCCCATAACAGTTAGCGAGTTCTGGCTCACAGTCAGCATACATAAGCAGCTATGGCTGTACACTCACTCACACTTAGCATTGCTTGTAAATGGTCACCTATGCACAACGAGCAACATGAATGTTTTCATTAGTTTCCACAACCAATAGTGCTGCAAAAGCTAAGAAGCACCGAGGCAGCTCAGAGTACCTGGAGGTGTTTTTCTGGAACGATAACTGGCCCACATCGTGTGTGGTTGGCACAGGCCCCTCGGCAGTACCTGTGAGGGTCAGCTTTCCTCCTCAAATACTGGTTCGTCGCACACTGCCTTCAATCAAACATCAAAGACAGACAGCACCATTTTAGAACTTAAAAGGAAGCGTAGTATAGTCTTACAGCATCCAATGACACTATAATACAAACGTTTAACATTGCAGTAATGCAACTTTCTAGCTTAAAAACATTAGTTATGCTATCCAGATACAGTGCTTCTAGCTGTTAATGGAGAACTCTACAGGTTCAAGGAAAGATTAGGAACAGGTTCATAAATGGGGTATACTAAAAAGGGAAACAAGCAGCACGTATTCTCTTTATCATCACTGAATGCAGGTGCTGATTGCAGAAGGTTTGTACATTTTCCTCAGGCAGCATCACGCACCACCACTGAGCCTGAGGGACAACTGGTCTGAGTCAGGGCATTTCTTGTGCTCTTACTATATTCTTACTTTAAAGTCCATATGTAATGTTAAATACCAATTACAATACTAGACTTCCAACAAACGTTCACATACCTGCTTAGCAAGATAGTATCTGTGGATTTGCGCACTTGGAAGGTCTTCTCCAAGTAAGAGATAGCTTGTGGGAAAAGTTTGTTCTAAATAGAACAAAGTCAGAAGTCACCCAGGAGCAGTGCAGGCAGAACTTGCAAGCTTGAATAACCAAAGTACACAGAACATGCTAGGTGCTGTGGTTTAGAACAGCAGAGATGCAGGCTTCCTAATGTCTTCCTATGCGGTTCAGTGGTTATAAAATCACAGAACTGCCTGAGTTGGAAAGGACATTTAAAGGTCAGCTGGTCCAACTCCCCTGCAGCAAACAGAGACATCTACAGCTCCATCAGGTGCTCTGAGCCCAGCTCAGCCTGAGCTTGGA
This sequence comes from Bambusicola thoracicus, assembly GCA_002909625.1. Classification (NCBI taxonomy): domain Eukaryota; kingdom Metazoa; phylum Chordata; class Aves; order Galliformes; family Phasianidae; genus Bambusicola; species Bambusicola thoracicus. Next base: position 34,815 of record PPHD01000798.1, read on the forward strand.
TGCCTCTGAGGGATGGGAGACCCACCACTTCTTGGGGCAACCCTTTCCAGTGCTTCACTACTATTACTGCAAAAATTCTTTCCTTATGTTCGGTCTCAATCTCTTCTCTTTTAGCCTGAAACCATTTCCCTTCATCCTGTCACAACAGACCCTGCTAAAGAGTCTGTCCCCTTCTTTCTTACAGCCCCCCATTAAATACTGGAAGGCCGCTCTGAGGGCTCCCCGGAGCTTCTTCTCCAGTGTGTACTGTTTATAAAAAGGAGAGGGGAAACAAAAGAAAGAAAAAGAAAAAAGAAATACCACATACCTTGATGAGGTGCCTTTTCTCTGGTAGCAAACTATATTAAAAAAAAAACAAAACAATAACAATAGAGTTGTTTATCTTTTTGCTAATGGGATTTCCACTTAGATAATCAGACAAACCGCAGCACAACGCCGTACTCACCCCTCAACACTCCTGTCGTATATAATCTTAATCCTCAGATGCTGATCCACGCTTCTCTTCAGGACGCGGCTTTCCCTCAGAGGAACCCGGTACACCACCTGCCCGGAGAGGAGCAGAGTGCTGCGGCCCCGCTCCCTGCGAGCCCCTCAGGGCTGAGCCCTCCCGCCTGACCCCTCGCACCGACCTCCCCTCACCGCCCCGCACCGCCCGAGGAGCCCCTCGGCCGCACCTCCCCGCCTCCGGGAACGCGGTGCCGACAGGACGAAGAGGAGAAGGAGGGGGACGGGCCGGCGGCGCGGCCGCAGCTCAGCAGCAGGGCGGCGGCGAGCGCGGCGAGCAGCGGCCGAGCAGGACAATCACGGCACCCGCCGCCCGGCTCGGCGGCCATCTTGGGCTGTCTTTCCACCGCGTCGCCATGGAGGCAGCTCCCGCTGTCAGCCAATGAGCGAGCGGAGGGAGCGGGCGAGGGCGGGGCGGAGGCGGCAGGCGATCCTGATTGGGTGAGGCTTACCCAAGGGGGGAGGGAGGGGAGGAGAGGGCAAGGCGACGGGGTGCGATGCTATGCGGTGCAGTGCAATGCAGTGCGATGGGATGCGATGCAACGCAATGCAATGCAATGCGTGGTAGTGTGGCAAGGGGACCGCCAACCTGGACAGTGCAGTGCATTGTGGAGCAATGCAGGGCATATCTAAGCAGCGCTGTGCAGCAGAGCGTGCAGCGCGGTCGGGGCAGCGCTGCAGAGCATCGGAGGGCCGCGCAGTCCCGCGTGCTGCAATGCGGTGAGGTGTACTCCAGCTGGGTGCAGCGTAACCCAAACAGGTCCACGCAGTGCAGCGTGGGGCCGCGCATCGAGCTGCTGCATGAGATTCAGTGCCCGGGGTTTGCTGCATCCCTCTGGTTGAAGCTCGCAGTGCGGTGACGCAGCTCCCAGGCCCCCTCCCGCCCCCAGGAGGTACCCAATGGCACTTAAGCCTTTCCAGCTTCTTTCTCTGCATAACATGGCTGCGTATTCCGATGTAAAGCAACGCTTCTAATCGAAGCGCACTCCTCTGCATAAACAACAACTCAGCAGTCCCACATAGCCTATTTGTAACTACTTTTATTAGAACACATACATGTGTTTTTCCACATGGCTTTTGGTTGGCAGTTGCAAGATAATCACTCTAAGTGCATAATCTGCATAAGTTCGGGGCTATGCGTATCATAATGTATTTACTTTAAAGAACATTAAGCATTTTCAAATGGTTTGAGTGCCTACGTATAATGCATCCCTATGATACATCCCTCGAATGCACGTGTCGCTAATGATTGAGAGCGTCCTGTTAGAAGCACCACTTTGGTCAGATTTATCTACAGAAAGGTTCGTGTTGCAATTCCATCCAGCAGAAATTCATCACTCTTGACGACCCTGAAAACTCCAGAAGCATTGGCTTTGTAGGTGGAAGCTGGATGTATGTAATGCATAGAATCATACAGAGATGAAGGTTGGAAAAGACCTCTAAGATCATCTCGTCCAATCATCAGCTCAACCCCACCGTGCCCTTCACTGCCTCGTCTGCCCTTTTCTTGGAAACCTCATATGGCAAATCTGGAGTCGGGGTGTGCATGGATGGCAACAGGTATGGCACAGCAGCTCCCCTTCCTCCCAGCTCTCATCTGCCTTGCTTGGGAAGAAGTCTAGGCTGTTCTCACAGCTCCTGCCTACACCTCTGCAAAACTGAATTTGGAACGCCAGTGTTAAAATAGTGCATTCTGAAATAATTAGTTATCCTGACCTTAGTGACTATGAAGACTTATTTAAACACATGGGTAGATTTAAAAAAGCTCTTAAGAGACCTAAGTGTAAACAGCAATCAAGAAGCACCCTGCTACATTTTATATAGAAAAGGCACCAGCATCTTTTAGACTATGAAGAGTATTCTATCGTCTGAAAGTAATAAGGTACTCTGGGTATGCCTGAATGTCACTAAATATGACAAACATCTTTGGAGCATGCATGTTATCGACTACGCTGTCATACAGGTCGGTAGGATCAGCTGAGTATTTTGGAGGTGGAGCGACCAGCTCTCTGCTTCCAACACAGAACTCCCCTGTGAGGACCCGAACCAGGTACATGTATTTTCTGCCACTCATATCTGGTCTTGAGTAAGTGTCCTGAGCAGAGTAGACTGCATCAACGGCAAAGTAGGTTCCCTTTCCAATGCTTGCAGCTGTTTGGAAAGATGTTTTCAAATACAGTTAGTGTTTTTATTCCCAGAAGAATCTCTTAAACTCTTTTCTTTTTTATTCTACAGAAATGATAAATTGGTTGTAGTTTATCAGCACAGTCTGAGTGATAATCCTTTGTATCAGAATCAAACATGAATCCCCTTAAACCAGGCTGAAGTGTCAATCAGATCTGAGTTAGGCTGCCCAGGCCTCTCAAGATCAAGTCAGTCCTAGAGATCTGCTGGCAATGTGTACACCTTCAGGAAATCAACTGCTTTGGAAAATGACTCACCATGCATTCCAGCAAAACCACGATTAAATCCATTGTAGTTGATTGCGCTCAATGAGCTTTTAGCCGTCCCGTGAAACAGCAGCTTCTCGTTGTCTTGACTTTTGTTCTTCATACACAGAGACTTCTTTTTGATTTGGTAGGTCTGCCAGAGGATGGGATTTTGTATTCTTTGAATCTGCAAAGTCACAAAATGGAGCTATAGTAGGGACCAATATTGATCATGACCACAAAACACCAAAAGCAAACCAAACTGAAAGAATGACGATAATTATTGCTATACCCTCTTACTGTGTGTTTAGTGAGCCTCCTGAAAATCAGAAACCAAAGTAAGTTACAAACGGTTTTTGAGCTTGGTCATTTTTGGCACCTATTTGTCTTGCCTTGCGTACCGTGTACAAGGCAACTATCGTAGCACTGGTATTTTCAGAAATAGGATGCTTTACCAGTGCTAGCGGAAAGGAGGCATTGATGTGAGATGCATTCTGTGCATCCCAATAGTCTTTACTGATGATTTTTCCCATTAAAAGGGTAGGCTGTAGCGATAGCATTACAGCGAGTTTATCTTCTAGGCCTCAGCAAGGAAGTCAGAATTACTTCCTTTGCTTTGTGGCCATGAGAAAATCCTATTAAAAAATAAAGCGGTGGAGGACAGATGTTGCTGGCTCCTATGTCAGCAGTGTGAATGTAGCTTAGGGCAAAACAGCGTATCTGCATCCAATCTAATCTTAGAGCTGCAAGAGCTTTCCATTTTCAGTGAGAAAAGACTTCATGTCATTACCTGATTTTTTACATTGTACACTAATATTTTGCTCTGTTCCCATTTTCTTGACTGTGATCATTGGAGCAATTTTTTCAAACAGATGTTCTCACTCTTAATATCATTTTATTTTCTCGTATAATTCCATCTTCTCTCTGGCAATTAAATCTCTGTCCATTGTTTTGTGGACTTCTCAGTGAAAAAGGATCAACTCATGACACTTTGTTTAAAACCAGCACTGTAGCCTGAAAGGCTATGTCTGGGACCAACAGGGAAATCCATCCCTCTAGGAGTAAGACAGTAAAAAGCTTTACAGCCATCCTGTAAGGACAGGGCTGCAGAGAGCTAACTGGGCAGCTGGCTCTTCCAGTAGGGTCTCTGCAACTTCAAATGTTTCTTAGTTTCCCAAGACCTCCCATTGACAGATTGCCACCCTACAGACTGATGGGCAGGTCTGCTGCATTCGGTGGCCAAATCTTGTCAACTTTCGACAATGAAATGAACTGCAGCAGAGGAGGCAGAGTTTAATCCAACGTATTGCTGAAAGGCTTTTCACCTCTTAAATCATATTTCTTATATACAAGATGATCTTTTAATTTTGAATGTGTTTGTTCATGCTTCCAATTCAACATACAGTTTCCTAACGTATCATGTTAACTATTCAATACCGCATTAATTAGACAGAGAGTTAGCCTGAATACTTATGGTCACTCATTTTGCATTACTAGGAAGGCAGAAATGCCAGTGCAACTCTTAGGAATTTTTGAGAGACTGATGCAGAAGGTGTATTAGGTTGCAGAAATGTGACAAACAGATGCTTAGGAAGTATATTAATGCTTTCAGCCCAAGAGTTCATTTTTTCCCCATAGGATTTCACCTCTTCTATGACAAACTTGTGAGCGGTCTTCTGAAACCTCTTCTGAACTTCCAGATATTCCTGACACGATTGCGCAAGGGTCACCAGTTTGACTTGTTCCCCTTGCATGTCTTCCCACTTTGCAGGGAAATCTACTGACTGCATATCTGCAAAACAGGAACTGTTTAAGCATCACTCGTATCTAGCTCACTTTAATCAGTGTCCTGCAAACTGACTGCAAATAGGGGGAGCTGAGAGGACAGCAAATATTATAAAATACTTTATTCCAAAAACATTCCTTTGTCAGATTTATGCATGAATCCTATGCTTGCTAGTCACACACACATGGATAACTTTCGTATTTACAATACAAGTTATGATTTTGGTCGTACCTACTCTTCTGCTAATTATGAATTTAGAATTGCTGGCTATGGCATGGCCAGCTAAATAAGTAAGTAAATAGCTATGGAGAAACTTACTTCTTTGGAATAACTTGTTTGTCATTATCAGAATTATCATTCAGTAACCACTATTAAAGGTTTCTTATTAGCAACACTGTAATTTACCTTCATTCTTTGGCACACGTTGAATGTTTATAGTTCTTCCTTGGTCATCATGAGCCTGTAGAGTATTCATATCCACCCTGTACATGGTCTTGTTAATTTTGACAGTCAGATGTGGTTTTTTATCTAATCTGGCATCTTCCAGCTGCATATTAGTCAGTTTATCAAAAGCGACAAAGCTATCATCAGTTCCTTGATACCCCCATCCTACCAGCTTATAAACAAGTTCTGCCTTGGATTGTTCTTCTTGAGCAGCCTTTTTTTTTTGGATCATTTTTTGAACTTCCACAGAAACAGAGCAGACTTCCCTGCTAATACCAGAAATTGTAATGCAAGGTGGAGAGTCGTTCTTCTTAAGCTCAATGGTGACATGCTTTCCTCTCTGGAGATCTGCCAAAGCCTCAATTTGTCTCTCATCAAAATTTTCAATTATGTCATCTACAATCCTGTTTTCAAGCTGTTCCTTTAAAATCACACCTGTTATCCAGGACTCAGTTGCATCCACATTTTTTTTGCTTTCTCCACAAATTTGAAATGTAACCGAATCGACTTTCTTCCCCAAAATCAGGAGCTTTTTCTTCTCGGTGGATTTTTTTGGTCCCCAAAAATATGCTGTGAAGAAACATATGTTAATTATTGGTTTTATACAGAAGATCTTTAGCTTTGTGAGCCCAAACCCACCTACTTACATTTTGGCGTAAGCAACCATGATAGTCGTGGTTCACACGAATCTGAATCTTCTCTTTTCTTCATGCTTCCATAGAAGTCACTCAGCATATGTTTCTGGAAAATGATGATTCTAATTTCTTTCAAATGCTGTACTGATCCACGGCTTGCAAATTCCACTATAGCATCCAGCATATCATCAGCTACCTTTGCTGGACTCTGTTTTGCAGCACCTAAACAAGAATAAAAGACACATATCAGGCAGTGAACAATATTTAGATCAAGGCAGCATCCAGCTCACATAGGTTGGCATCACTCTCTCTTCTCTCATTATATCTTCTCACCAAATACCCCCATCACAGCTCTAATCACTTCCCCATGAAAACACAGACCTGTTCCAATTGCTGGGAAGGCAACAGATTTGTACATCCTTAGCTCACACTCATGAAGCACTTTGGAGACCTGGTTCTTCACATTCGTACTGTGAATCAAGTGGATGATTCTCTTGCATAACAGTGCACCACCCTCTGTAGTAATAAAACCACTTTGAAGCAGTCCAGCTGGAAGAGAGAACATAAAAAAGGAGACATTTTCATAAGTGGCTATCTTCTGTTAAGGCAACTGTTAATATGGATGCTAGTGTACACTAGAGGGATAAATAGTTGAAGAGGAGTTGAGAAAGTAGAAAGTCCACTGTGAAGGGTGGTGAGGCATTGGAACAGGTTGCCCAAGGAGGTTGTGGATGCCCCATCCCTGGAGGCATTCAAGGCCAGGCTGGATGTGGCTCTGGGCAGCCTGGTCTGGTGGCTGGCAACCCCGCACACAGCAGGGGGGTTGAAGCCAAATGATCATTATGGTCCTTTTCAACCCAGGCCATTCTATGATTCTATGTGTGCTATATTATCCTGGGTGTAGTTGATTCAAGTTTTCTCTGTAAATATTCCAATGTCAGGATTTCACGAGATAATACTTCAAGTGATTGCATGTTTTCTGTTTGACTGCCATTTCCTAGAATCTCTCCTACTAAGCAGTTTCTTATTTAGCACAACTTAACAATTTATGTTCAATTCAAATACAGCTCACTTTTATTTACAGGCATGCCAATTGAACGCGCACAATTCATTCACACATGAAATCCTTTCTTATGTCACTTATTCACTGAAAGCTCAAACTGTTACTCTGCAGAAGAGCCAAATATTTAAAATAATGCCATGAAGATAATGACTATTTGGTCTAAAAACCGTGGTACGGAATCTTTAAAAGGGTTCCTGTGTTTTTCAGAGCAATACTGTTTGGTTATAAACACCTCAGATCGAAGTCCTGTTGTGAGGATGAATGGACTCGTGAACACAGAGTCTGTTTGAGCCAAAGGGACTGTTTGTGCTCTTAAGCCAGGAGCATGCTTGAATAACTTCAGGGCTGACATCTTACACTCTATTATTTTCCAGGCATTTATTAGCATCAGAAATCTTCCAATGTCTGTTCAGTTGTGAAAAGAAAAATTCTTAAAAGCATATGCCAGGGCAACAGGACTCCTCCAAACTCCTAGCAGTGAGAGGTTTCTGTTTTGTTTTTTAAGATAAAAGAATTATGCTATCAGAATACAGAATTACAACAGGAACAATAAGTGTTTTGAGAGAAGAAGAAATCTAATTTAAAAAAATGTGTTTTAACTTACCATATTGCTGACATTCTTCTTCTACATCGAAACCAGCAGCATCCATAACAGCTTTGAAAACCCCTTAAATTATTCAAGAAAAAGCATACACATTCATTGTCAGCTTCAGTATTTCTACTCAAAACTCCAGGCAAATTCCGTAGTTTGAACACCCCCAAATATCATAATACAGCAGCCAGCAAAGGGCAAAACCTTGCCAGTTCCTCCAAGTGCCCTCTATCACAAACTGCACTGGCTGCAAATAGAACACTGTCTTTGTTATTGATTAGAAATCCTTAAAAATGACTCCTATTTTGTTCTACCTGGTAGTATTACGACCTTCACCAAACTCTCAGATTGCTTTGAATTATACATTTGGTGTCTTCATTCTTACACACCTGAGGCTTAGCCTTATAATGAAATATATACGTAAAGAAATATATTAGGATGAGCACTTCTACAGAATTATATTTTATCTCAAAAATCCCTTTTTTAAAATCATTTTTCATTTTAAACCTCTTCTGAGTAGTTTGGAAACTACACGAAATATTCAGAACACGTGATAAAACAGTTTAAGACCTATTTCCTGACAAATCACTGCTTTATTTTTCAGATGAGAAATAGAAACTTCGTAAAGGTTTCACACATGGTCAGCTCTCTCCCCTCTGTGTTCCTAGAAGCCAGCATAAATTTTCCACTAAAGAACTACATATTCATAGTGTAATACCTGATGTGGCATCAAATGTTTTATTTGCTATATTTACAATAACCTCGGTGTTTTCCTTGGTAATATCTCCACTAGTTACTTTGAGTGTAATGGAACCAATCCTCATTTTATAAGCTCCCAATGCTTCAATTGAAACAGGGCTGATGAAGTCTGCAAGAGAAAGAAAAAGGTCTTAAAACACTGCAGTCGTAGCTTTGGATATTATCCTCTTCCACTGATGGAAACTGTAATTTATGTGGAGTTTACTGTAGACCAGCTTGATAGCATCTTGACAGTCTCTGCCTACTTCTCTTTAAATGCATTTCTGAAAACAGGAAGGTACAGTATTTTTCCTACTTAATTACTGTGAAAATGAAACCAGCTTGATTCCTGTAAGTTTGTGCAATATCAGTTCAGGAAGGACTGCTAGAGTCATGTGATGAGACCAACTCTGTGAGGGACTTTCTTCTCTGAACTCTTAAACGACATGGAGCATTACCAGTAATGGAGATACCAACACAACCTTAAACCCTTTGGGCTGGAATGCTAATGGCTCTCTTACCAGGTTATCCTCCTCCATGTACTAAGACTGGTCGCACTAGGCACACCCTCAGCAAAAGAAATTCCTCATCAAGATTTTTATAAATGGGATTTAAGAATGTCAGTCCACTAAGAGGAAATAAATGTTCTTTCTTTCTTATGATATTTCATCTGTTTCCTGCTACATATAAAACCACTGTGCAGTACTTACACTCTCCCCTGTGTCCCATGTCCTGTACCTTCAAAAACTTACCTGGCTGTGGTGCTGCACCACAGTACTTTCCAGTTACCCTACATTTTAGTTCACTGGTAAAAGCCTAGAAAGAGAGAAAAGGCACTGAAGATACAATTTCAGACTTCACATACCAAATATTTATATAATTAAATTTATCAGTCGCGTAACTCTTGCTGAGCCATCTGATGCATTTTACAGCAGTGTTCGGGCATCATTACTAACAGTGGAAGCTGCACAGTGAACAGTGTGACAACAGATACTGTCTTTGCACTGCCAGAACGGCTCTGTGAAAAGATGGGTGAGCAGCAACATGTGTTTACAGTGCCAACAAGTGAGGCACATTTTGTCTGCAGCTTCTGCTTACTGGGAGTTTCGTTTTTAGAGATGCTGAATGAGATACCAGAGTGACGTTCCTCTTCACTGGCCCAAAGTAGTAAAAAAGTGCTAAGTCATTCCCTTAAGGAAGCAACATATCGCTAACATGTTGGTGAAGTTTGATTAGAACGGCGTGTGACGTGGATGGCTTTGCCCTGAGAAAAAAATACCTGAATGTTCCGTGTATCTTTTGGGTGCAAGACAAAATGAACTTCCTGGAGAGTCTTCCGAGATTGACTGCTGCTGAACTTGAATACTTCATCAAACATTAACTTGGAAACAACGGTATTAGGAAAACTAAATCCTCCAGTTCCAATAGCTGGAAAACTAATGGACTTCAGTCCAAGTTCTTCAGCTTTCATCAAGCACTTATGGACTGTGTTTTCTAGGGTCTGTAAAACACACCAAAGATCAATTATTTAAGAAAATGGAAAAAAAAACAACTTTTGTGTCATACATTGTTAGCTCCATAGAGAATATGCTAGTATAAGAAAAAGCTGAGGGTGCACAAGGCATCTTTAAGGTCACTGAAACAGGAGGAAGTTCATTTGTCTAAAGGAACTGTCTTAAATGCTGACATTTCACATATTTTAAAACTAAAGTCAAATGTACCTTCAGCGCCTGCCCACTTCCTCCGTCCCACTGAGGAAGCACAGCATGAAACACGAACGCGCAAGCCAGAATGCATCCACTCGTGCAGACCACACTCCCGTTACCAGCCTCCTGTTGTCCCTTCTCCATGTCAAACTCCACCTTGAGCTCTGGTCCAGCCTCTTTCAGCAAGGCATGGCAGAGAGGCCCCACGCCAAACTCCAAATCTGTGCCAACGCTGTTGACGATAACATCCGTCTGCAACAAAATGAAAACAGGAATATCTATAGCCAGACTTCAAAAATGCATTTGCCAGCATTGTCACAAGATACAAAATGGACTGCGTAAAGCAAAACTTGATGCACATTTCCTCCCTTTTGCCAAAGTGGGACTGCATACTGATCAGAAGCAGCATCTTTTGCATCAAAACAAGGTGAAAGAAGGTTGCTGTGCTTTCATGAGGCAAAACAAGCCAAGTTGTTTGCTTCCCAGCTCCAAAGGAGGTGTTTTATTCACAAAATATTTAAAATGTGTGTCCCACTGAACATTTTTACATCTAATATTGCTCTTCTGTTGCAACAGGCTCTTAGAGACAGACAGGGGAAGAAACTAATATTGGGAAAAAAAGTAGAATCAGGTCTGGACTTTGGAAAAATCAGCTAAGCATGCAATGTTCTATGGGGCTGCTTTTCTAAAGTAATTTCTTCAACGGCCATATCACACTTTACACGTTGACCCTAAATCTGGAGAATGAACGAAACCCAGCTAGTAACTAAACATCTGAACTTCATGGCTGCCCACCAGAAAGAGCTCCAGAATGACAGACCCCAGCCTGAAATCTATCAGTTCTGCCATCTTGCTTTCTTGTTTAGCTACCACGTGGAACATTTTGAAGACCTACCGTTGCATCTATAATGTCTTTCTTCTCCACTCGGATGCGCAATCCTTCCGCTGTTGTAATCATCGTCTCACCATCCGTAGCCATGCAAAGATCGTCTCCTCTCTTCTCCCTCTGGCTCTCCCCCTGCTTGTGATCTGGAGAACATTGCTGCTGCAGCACTGAGGAGGATGGCTTAGCTGTAAACTCTTTTTGCACAGTCTCTTTCAGAACCTGAACTGTTTCTTCATCAGCGGCAACAAGATGAATCTCCTTCAAGCTGCTGTCCCTTTTGAATTCTTCCAGGGTTTTCTTGATGGCTGACACAATTGCATTTATGCACTTGTGCAGAGGGAAGCCAAAAATCCCTCCACTTACAGAAGGGAAAGCTATAGAGCGATGATTGTACGTTTCAGCCAGCTGCAGGCTCTTTTTAATGGCTTCTCTTAACAAGTGCACACACTTTCCTGAATTATTCTCCTTCCACTGGGGCCCAACAGCATGGATGATTTGTTTGCAGGGGAGCTTCCCCGCTCCTGTGATCACCACGTCCCCAGCCTGCAGACTCCCACCCATCTTCACCACCTCATCACACTCAGCCTGCAGCTCTGGACCAGCTGCTTGGAGCAGTGCCCAAGCGAGGCCACCGGTGTGTTTCAGGTCTTCATTTGATGCATTCACCACAACATCAACTGGGTAATTGCACAAGTTACCTTTATATACCAGCAATTCAGTGCCATCTTCTAGGGTTAGCTTGTAGTAGAGCTTTCTTTCCACTTGATCAACATTTTTACTCTTCTGTTGTTCTTCTTCTTTCAGCCTAATCAGACAGTTAAACTTCTGCTTTGCCTCAAAAATCAATGTATCTTTCCTGTCAATGAAGAACTCCTTTGCCCCTGGTTTATCAATTGACACATCCTTCCAGCAGAGAGTTGAGATAATTTTTTCTAATGCAGTGGCTGCTTTTGACACTTCTGCTTTTGGTCCGCTCAGAGAAATGTATGGCGTCTTGGTGTGAAAGCGTATTGTCACACCCTTCTTCCTCAGTTCATCGCAAACAGCAGATTTTTCCTTCTCTACAAACTGCACTGCTGCCACCAGCTTAGCGGGGATTTTCCTTTCGACCCGCGTGTTTCTATCTATAAAATCATAAAGGTTCTGATAAGCTTCTTCTACAGTCTCAGTAAAGCCAGTAATAGTCACTGTGTTTTCATTTCCATCAGGTTCATGGATGACTACAGTTTTCTGGGAGGAGGGGTACTTCTTACGCAAGGCGGCAAGCAGATGACTCCACTCTTTCATTTTAGTGACTTCACAGTCCTTCACGTCAATGCTTTTATATGTTAGGCTTGCCTTTAATTGCTTTTCTCCTTCTGAAAGATCCTGAGGAGTCTCTCCAAATAGCATCACGGTGTCATCCGCAAGCTCATAAAAAGCATTAATTTTTTTGGCAGCAAATAACTTCTCCGACATGGTCTTACTGTTTGCACTGCGTAGATGCTGGAGAACATTGCGATTAACATCAACTGATGTCGAGGGCATATTCAATACCTTTTCCAGTAAGTTGGCTTTGACTTTATAAACTTCTGCAGATAGTCCACACAACTGAACAGTCTCTTTTGTGTCATCGTAAGAGATCTTTAAGCATGGATATTCTTTGTGAATATTCTCTTCTAGCCCAGCATTACGCAAAACTGCATACTTCCCTGGGGTGATCGACACAGGAATTTCTATGCTTTGTTTTTTCCTTTCACTTTCCTCCATGGCTTTTTCCATGCATTCCCTCACTTCTTTCTCTGCACTGTCCACTGCTGCTCTGTTGCCTGCTATCACCACCATCTCCTTAGAAATACCAGTTATGATCAAATCAGCATTTTTCATCAATCTGTTCTTCACGTCTTTCCACTTTGCTGAACTTACTTTACACTTTATAGCTATGTAACGCAACATGATACGTGAGAACTCAGTGGAAACATCTTGCTTCCAGGTTGTGATCAACTTCATCATTGTTCCCTTCTGCTCAGGGATAGATGATGATGGACACAGCGTGACTTCTGGTTGAGAACAGTCTGTCTGCGGCCATTTTAGATAACAATGGCAGTTTGCCATTTCCTGGTTTATGGCTTCAATCAGTCTATCTTGCCTTCGCAAAAACTGCCAGACATAGGGATCTAGTGGTATCACCACAGAGTCTGGCATCTTGGTAACTGGTCTGTCTTTTCCATACAGAGCTGTTTCCAGGGAGCGGTAATATGGATGCACAGAAACTGGTGTTTGTTCAAGTAAATGCTGCTTTTCCAAGACAGTGCTTAGATCTAAGAGTTACATACACACATACGCACATCATTAATTTCAAATCAAGTGAATTAACCTACGGTTAGCACAGTTAAACTGAATAAAATAACTTGGCCATTTGAAGGAGCTATTTTCATGCCTTTCCAATTTCCCATGCACTCTGTAGGGGACAAGCAGTTCTGAGTAGTTTAGTGAATATGCTTATGCCATTAATTCCCTATACAGCTGTACCTTTCTTTCATTTCCTAAGGAAACCCTAGCACAGAGCAGGGCCAAATAGGAGCATTACTATGAAATGAACCTTATTTTCAACCTAAAATAAAACTCATTGTCCCAGTGCATTTTGTATGTTTGCCATTTGGTAGGAGCAGACAAATGAAATGAATCATAAGATTGACAGGGGCTTAAAACACGTTACCAAGAACTAAATCACATATTAACATAAAAACATTCCTAAGCAAATACAGAACGTCAGAAGAAAAGCAAGGACAGAGGCTGCATTACCTTTGTGATCACAGAAAGTGATGATGGCTGAGTTCTCCCTGTGGAAGAGACTGATGTCTGACACAGGCCCCCCTCCATTTTGTGTGCTCTCAAAATATACTCTGAGATAGTCAATGGAAATGTCATCTGGTATGTTTTCAACCTTAATGCTGCAAGTCACTTCAAGAAGCCTGGCAGTTATTTTGAATCTTTTCACTCTTTTGTTTTGCGCACATTTGTTGATGAGTTCTTGAGTATCTGTAGACAGAAAAGCAGTATTAAATCAACATGTTTTCCCACGTCCTTATCATCATGGCTGGCACAGGAGTAAGCCAAGTCTACTTCTCCCTGTATGTGCAGCAAAGACAGCTGCAAAATAACTCAGTGTTGTAACAAAAGGGGGGGAAATTGACACAGCCAAGTTACTTTGTGCTGTTCATTACTACTTTCTACTACCCTGTCTTACCAATACTTTTTTGAAAAGTAGCTACAGCGACATTTAACTCGGGAATCATTTCCACAGTGAAGTCATCATCCGCAGATAGGCCACTGACATTCTCCAGCAGTATCTGTATGCACTTTGCACTGCATCCTTCAATGTTTTCAAGCACCACAGAAGGCGAAGTTTCTGCAGATTGCTCTGCAGTCCTCTCCACAGAGCAAGCTCTCTCCTGGAGTTCACTGTTTGGGAAATCATTCTCCATTTTCTGCAAAGCTCCTCCTGCAACATTTTGAACAGAAATAGGCCCTGTTACATATTGGTGCATGTTTCCATGAACAAATAGATTAATAGAATCATTAAGGTTGGATCTAAGACCATCCGGTCCAACCATCCACCTATCACCAATACTGCCCACTAAACTGTGTCCCTCAGTGCCACATCTTTCCTTGGACACCTTCAGGAACAGTGACTCCACCACCTCCCTGGGCAGCCTGTTCCAATGCCTCACTGCTCTTTCCAACAAGAAATATTTCCTAATATCCAACCTGAGCCGCCTGGCACAACTTCAGGCCATCACCTCCCATCCTATCGCTGTTACCCAGGAGAAGAGGCCAATCTCCAACTCACCACAGCCTTCTGTCAGGGAGTCGAAAAGAGCCATAATGTCTCCCATGAGCCTCCTCTGGTCCAGACTGAACAATCCCCATTCCCTCCACTGCTCCCCAGACCATTCACAGCTGCATTCACAGCTTCTCTGGACACAATCCAGAGCCTCTTGTAGCAAGGAGCCCAGAACCAAACACAGCATTCAAGGTGCAGCCTCGCCAGTACCGAGTACAGAGGGACAATCAGCTCTCTGCTCCTGCTGCCTGCACTGCTGCTGGTAGAAGCCAGGATGCTGCAGCCCATACAGCCAACCTCAGAAGTATCCCCTGCCCCAAACCTGCACGGCCAAAGAACCACCAGCCATCACCCAAGATTTTGCCAAGAGAAAATTGAAATCAGAGCTGGGGAGGGGGGGGCTGGGAGGAAGGGGGGGGAGGGAAGAGAAAACTTTTGGGGGGTGGGGGGGTGTTGACAGGCGTGGCGGGAGAGATCCACCTCAGCAGCTCTTCCCATTTCACCTGCATGGCCTGAAGGTAACTGCAAATGGGAACTGAGAGAGTCGTCCCTCAAGCCAATAGGGAGCAGGAAGGCTCTTCAGCTTCCAGACACGCTCCAGATTTCAGTGGTCTGTCAGAACCAGAGGGCTCTGCAGGACCCACCAGGAGATGCTGCCATCCAGCAGCCACCCAACAGTTCTCTGTCCCCAACACAGCAATTCCCCCTGATAGGAGCAGCCATCAGGGCAGGCAGACCAAACCAATGGACCACGCTGAGAAGGGATCACCCCGCTGGGAGGGGCAGAAGCACCTTCTCTGACACCAAGGGATGTCTGTACAGCCAGCTGCTGACTGACCAGGTGGGAGACAAACCCCCAACACCTGAAAGTCAACCACAGAGCCACACAGTACTCACGGCAGCCATCCTTGCAAACAGTGGCAGCTTTCCTCTCACTGTCCCAGCGAACACAAACTGCTTTTGCTTAAAGCAACCAACAACCCCCAAGCCCAGCGGCAGCACCTTTGGCACTGTATGGTGACTTCTGACCCCACTGCAGACCCCCACCCCAGCAGAGCCCTGTGCCACCGTGCAGACCTGCTCAGGCCCCCCAGTACCCCCGCCCCCCACAGCCACTCTGTCATCTCACCGGGTGCTGGTTCTGTCCCTACAGCATCCTCTGACCTCATACCTTCTTTAGGAACAGACATCTTCACTCCATGATCCCGATGGGGGCTCACGGAGCTGGAAGTGGGAGCAGGCCCAAGGGAAGAGAGGGAAACACAAGGAGCGGGGCTGGAGCAGGCAGTCGAGCTGAAGGGCTGCACACTGCTGGCTAGAAGGTTTCACGAGCGAGCCTGATATACAGCAACAACTGATACCAAAGCCATAATATTTACAGAAGGAAGGCTTTGAAGGCCTAACGGCATAACCCTGACAGGAGGAAAACAAGGCACAGCTGCAGAAGCCACAGTTCTGTGCCCACCACTGCATCTCCACATCACTGACAGGAATCATCTGGGCCACCACACCCAGGGAAGAAAGTGTAAAACAGAGGAGAAACATACAAGGCAGCGTTGAACCAGATTTAGTACAGAAAGGAGAATGCCCCAGTGCACGCACTGACACTTGCTGGCCTAGTGTTGACTTTTCATCAAGGCTGGTGTATTCTGATGTTCAGTGCTGCTCTCTAGACTGCTTTCTCAGCCACAAAACTTGCTAGAACTGTGCTGAAAGGGGATCTGGCCAAGCAGCCGAGCTCACCGTGATAGTGGTGAGATCTGCCACTTCACACAGTCTATTAACTGCTGGGAGCGTAAAGACACCTGGCCTGGGATTAAGACCTTCCATATATGTTTGTATGTATATGTTATGCAGGATAAAGGAACTAAATCCCTCTCTGGATACATTTCTCTGATGAAATTGGCTATTATAGAAGCTTAAAAGAGATGCATGGTCTAAGTGTGGCAGGGTGAACCCCATCCTTGGTGCACACACCTGGCTACGTGGGCTTCCCTCAATCACCTGAGCCCAAGCATTAACCTCAGAAAGAAATTTTAAGCACAGCACTTGTTTCAGTTTGGTCTGGGATAGAGTTAATTTTCTTCCTAGTTGCTGGTATGGGGCTGTGCTTTGGCTTTAGGCTGAGAAGAATGGTGATAACACAGCAATATGTTGGCTGTTGCAGAGCACAGCTTGCACAAAGTCAAGGACTTTGCAGCTTCTCATGCTGCCTGCCAGCGAGAGGTGGGGGTACACAGCCAGGATAGCTCACCCAAAGCACCAAAGGGATACTCCACACCACACGGTGTCATGCTCAGTAACAAAACGGGGGCAGTTGAGCAGGTGGGCTTCCATTGCTCAGGGACTGGCTGGTCATCGGTCAGCCGGTGGTGAGCAACAGTGTCGTGCATCACTTGCTCTTTATTATCATTATTATTATTACTCCCTCCTTTCTCCTTAAACCGTATCTCAATCCACCAGTTCTCTCACTTCTACCTTTTTGATTCTCAACCCCATCCCACTGTAGGGGAGTGGCGTTGTGTGCCTGGCTCCTTATGTTTCCCCACATCACCTGAGCCAGGCTGTCGAATTCAGAGAGAAACTTTCAGCCCAACTCCCCATGGAATGGGAGATCTGTTTTTATTTCAGAAAGAATCATCACAGAGGGACGGATAACACTTTACCTTCTCTTTGAAGGTCTCTCACGGCATCCAGAGCCTAAAATGAAATTAAAACAAATTATCAGTGACTGATTTGTCATTCTCATAATTGTTTCGAAGCTCCGGTTGGGCTTATAATTTGTATTCACCTTTGTGGGAACCGGTTGTTCCTCAAATGCTTTCCGTTCAGCTGCTGCTTCGAGATCCGTGACAGTGATCCTAAATTTCCCTTTCTCACCCAAATCCAGCTCATGAGTCTGTCTCTCAAGGACCTGCTGCTTCACTGAGGAAAACCAAAGAGAACAGTGACAAGCTGAACAGAAAAACAACCATATACATTAAAACATGTGGCATTTCCTGCCGCTAGCTTAGGACTCACACATTTCCCCACTGAATTGAAGAGCTTTAAACCACAGCACACGGGACTTTCCTCCTGGACAAGGAGGAAACGAGCACGGAGAATATCACAGTGACAGAACATGAAGACATAAAGCTCCACCCTGCCTGCTGCTCCATCGCACATTGCCCGACCTGTGTGAGGGCTGCAGCCCCATGGCAATACAGGAGCCCCAGGATCAGCCCCGTGCCTTGCACACCCTTTTCCAGCAGCGTGGAGCTGTGGTCTTCCCTCAACTTACCACATGGGGGGAGGCAGCAGCAAGGAAGTGTGGTAAGGCAGAGAAAAGTTAGATACACGTACATTTATGCACAGACACGTATATGCATCTGCACGTATTTAACACAGAATCACAGAATGGCCTGGGTTGGAAGGGACCTCAAGGATCATGAATCTCCAACCCCCCTGCTGGACAGGGCCACCAACCACCCCATTTACTAGACCAGGTTGCCCAGGGCCTCGTCCAACCTGGCCTTGAACACCTCCAGGGATAGACGGGGCATCCACAACCTCTCTGGGCAGCCCGTTCCACCATCTCACCACTCTCCTTGTAAAGAAC
>PPHD01000799.1:0-14270 GCA_002909625.1 Bambusicola thoracicus
CAGTGTCCTTTCTGTACTGAGGTGCCCAAAACTGAACACAGTACTTGAGGTGAGGCCTCACCAATGCCGAGTACAGGGCAGGATGACTTCCCTAGACCTGCTCACCACACCATTCCTGATACAAGCCAGGATGCCATTGGCCTTCTCGGCCACCTGGACACACTGCTGGCTCCTATTCAGCCCACTGTCCATTAGTACACCAAGGCCCCTTTCCATTATGAACCTTGTGGCAAGGACTGTGTTCAGTTCATTGGGTTTTCTTCTGTTTGTCTTAAGAGGCATGCCGTCTGACTATGATGAAAAGTTGACTGCAGACTCACCTTTTGCCTCTTCTCAGTGGAAATACACATCCATGGCTCGTGGGTGCTTTCTCTTTGCCTAAGACTCAATACTGGTTTAGTTCCAGACTTTGTTTCAGCCCCCGTTCACTCACCTGCATCTTACTTGAAACTTTCTGTATGTTTTGTCAGAATCTACGAGCACCATGGACAAGTCCGGCTGGGAATGGTACGTCAACATCCTATGGCTGTCCTGAGCCCGCAGCAAATTCAGCAGAGGTGGCATGCCCAACCTGAAGCAGCTTGTGCTGACGAGATGTGCTTAAGAGCAGAGCTTGCACCTTCTCTCTCTGTGTTTTCTGAAGGCTTTTCCTGTGTTAGCAGAAGAGTGGGCTGTGGAGCACCATTTTGGTGTGTGTGCAGAGTGCGCCTTGCAGATGCAGCTAGCCTGTGCATGCTTAACTACGGAGTTTTGTCCATGTTAGAAATGGATAGCTTTCATGATTGCAACATTCCTTCATGCAACACCAAGGTCTTCAAATAAAAGAGATTAGACGGGTGCAAACTATGCGTAATTTGTAGCCGGGCCTTCAGAGGAAAAGAGCAGTGAATGTTTTTCAAGATAGGTGGTCTTTTGTTCCATTTCAGAGGAGAAATGGAAAAATGCAAAAACTTGGTCGTTGTGTTAAAGCATGAACCTGTAGCAGCATTAATGTTTTGTGGTGATCATGCAGATGCGCCACCTTTATGTGGTTGTCGATGGATCAAGAACTATGGAGGACCAAGATTTAAAACCGAACAGACTTACCTGCACTTTGAAGGTATTTCTGTACTCAAAATTTACCTCTTATTCATCCGCTCCTTTTCTGTAAATCAGTTCTGTTTTGCATTTAAAAGAATGACAGACTCCTGCAGCCAGATTTCTTACACAGCCTCTTCTCTCACACCTGCTGTTTTTTCCCTTGTTTCTGTTGCCGACCAGTGATTTTCCTGGGGTAGTTTAGTTTTTTAGTTAAAAGCTGTATAACTGTAGTATGCACTGCAAGAGCACTTCTATACAGCAAAAGCAGTGGGCAGAGGGCAGTGGGCGGCAAGGACAGGCTTATTTCCCCCCTCCCTTATTGTTTCATTGACCAACTGTTTTGCAAATACCGTAGCAGCAAATTATTACTGTATTTCCTCTGTAACAGTCTCATTTTTTCTTTGTAGTTACTGGAATATTTTGTTGAAGAGTACTTTGACCAAAATCCTATTAGTCAGGTGAGTGAAACCATGCATGAAACAATGTCGTGAACAGATTTTTACGCAGGTTCGATTTAGCAGCAGTTGAAGATTTAGTAAATGCTTATGTAGTTAATCACAAGATTAGATTGTGTGATTGTTAATCGCACTTACTCAGCACTTAATCATCAGAGGTCACAGCCTGCTGCAGTCCTGCAGACCTCAAGGGACTCTTTGCTTAGGATCATTATTGTAAGGCCTGAAGATAATTGACTTCTGTCAGTAAGTTCCATTCTGTAAGTTCCAGTTCCATTCTGGCCACAGCTCAGGTGAGCTCATTCTGGAACATTTCAGCCATGATAGAATTCCAGACTGAAGATTCTGGTACCTCTTAGATGGTCATAAACCAGGCAGCAGGAATTCCAGGAAGTGCCTGACTATCCTAACCAACTCCTTGTGCTTGGACAAAAGGGCCACACCACCACGACTGCCCTGTGACTGAAATCACTCCATCTCTCCACAGAGTGGCAGTGTGGTCACCTTGCGTCTCTGTGCCTATGAGTAAAGTGCCTGTGTGTGTGTTTTTCTTTGCTTCTATGTGCTCTGTTTAATTAACTGAAGATTTAGCTGGTGCTGTACTCATGAGGGAGCCCTTTCTGCAGCACAGCTTACGTAGACATCCTTCAAACCTTGGTGTATAAACCAATAGTTAACAAGAAGCATAATATGACAAGAGCTGGTAAATTAATGGTGGGGTTTATTAGGTTTAGTGTTTCAGTTGCAGTAGGAGGCCATCCAAGTGGGACTTCCCACCATCAGTGTTTCCTTCTGACTCTGTCCAGTGCTTGTATTTCTTCACTACCGTGAGAGACGGTGGTAAGCATGTTAAGTCCTGTTTTCTGTGCTTGTTGTAGGTAGTTGAGATCAGAATGATGGAGGAATCACTTGACTAAAGGCAGATTGTGAAGCATGAGGCAAAACATAGCAGAGATGTAAATCAACCTATTTTTAAACTCATTAAGGTTTGCTGTTTTCCTTCCCTCTCCAGATGGGCTTAATTGTAACCAAGAGCAAAAGAGCTGAGAAAATGACAGAGCTTTCAGGTAGGGAGGCAGTATCTTTTCTTAAAATTGCAGATCTGCTGCCAGTGCAGTTAATTTCTCAATCTAGACGTCAGCTTCGTATCTGCTGATAGTTGTGCTTTCCTTAATGTTTGGCAAGTTGTTGTGAAGCAAGATTTCTTGGGTTCTTGCTTTCTGTCATCTGCAAGAATCATGTCTTCTGAGATGTGGCTGTAAGTCTTGTCTCTTTATCTACCTGGAAAGCTGAAGGAATTAGAAGAGTTCCTCGGTGCTTAAGTAGTGCTTTGAGGATAACAGGAAACTGAATTCTGTTTCTACTGGAACAGTTTGTGAGACAGTTCACTCTGTGACTGCTTTGTTCCCGTGAAGCACTTAATGATATGTGATGGTTTTCTGCCTTCTTGGCTTCTTGAGGTTTCTAGGGATGAAATATCTGCACTGTCTAGCTTTCTGTAAAAGATTACTTTCCACATTGGGATCACTTCTAATGGAAGACATACTTGCAAGTCATGGTTTGAAAATTGTTGCTGTATAAATGCACTTCATAAAATGCATAGCTTAAATATTACATTTTTTTAACTGATTATTTTGGCTGAACTGTTCTACTCATTTGCAGGTAACCCAAAAAAGCACATCGCTGCTCTGAAGAAAGCAGTGGATATGAACTGCCAGGGAGAGCCATCTCTGTATAATTCCCTAAATTTGGCCATGCAGACTTTAAAGTTAGTATGTCAACGGGGTTTTGTGTTTTCTTTGTTTTCCATCATCGGGATAATGCTGATTGTGAATTTTTGAGGGGATGGAGTCACATGCAGTATTAGTTTTTAGCAAGCAGTGTCTTGCACTGTGCTGCTGTGAATCTTGGAAAAGCTGGCTTTGATTCCTCGTACAATGCAAACTGTTAAGGAGTTAACTTCTAAACAGGTGTTACGTTAAGTTTTCTAACATAAGATATATAAGATATTTCCATTTAGAGGTGAGCTTCTTACAGCAAGCAACAGCACCTTAAAAAAAGTAGGTGATTTTATATGGTGTGTAAATATGATGATAGACCCTGCAGTGAGTTTTTAGTAGAGGACTAAGTTATAGAGAGACTTGAGGATTAATAATGTTACGAGAACAGGAAGAGAAACCATGTTGAATCACAGTAACCTGACTGAAGGTTTGACAGACTTCAGGAAGGTAAGATTTTGAGGTAGGACAGACTTAAAGATTTTATTTTTTGCTGTGTGTGTCATTTAGACCAAGGAAGCATCTGGTGAAAATGGTTTAGCAGCTGGTTGTGTTCTGGCAGCGTTTCTAGCTCTAAATGTCGGTCGATGTCACAAAATGCATTTCAAAAAGTGCTTTGAAGAGAGTTCTCAGTTAAGGCTGGAGTTAAAAGTAGTGGATTTACATCTCTGACCTGATGAGAGGCTTCTGTTTTAAGAACTTAGGAAGACTTACCGCAGTGTTGCTAGTTTGAAGGTGAATTTTACCTGTGAGTGCATGGATAAGGCATGGGGATAACTTGAACGTCACCACAATCAGATCACAATTGTACGGTTGTGTACTAAGTGTTAGATACTGGGAAAAATTGGATTTTGGAAGGAGAAATTCTGAAACTCAGAATGAACTTAGCAGAGTTTCTCAGGATTATACAATCAACTCCTTTTCAGGTCGTTTTCTGATATTAGTAATTTAAAGTGCTCAGGAGCATCATCATATGTGTTGCTTAATGTAAAGAAGTAAACTAACTGTGTGCTTTCCTTAGGCACATGCCAGGACATACCAGCAGAGAGGTTTTAATAGTCTTCAGCAGTCTTACAACATGTGATCCAGCCAACATCTATGATCTAATCAAGGTACGGAGTCAACGTTTGACTACTAGTTTTAGCCTCCCAGCTGTTAGACAACGTGACAACTTCAAAGCTTTTTTACTGCTCAGTGTACAGATCTGATCGTTTTTTCTTTCTCGTTATGAAGTGCTTGAAAGCAGTTAAGATCAGAGTGTCTGTCATTGGTCTAAGTGCTGAAGTTCGAGTCTGTACAGTGCTGACCCGAGAAACTGGAGGTATGTATGTGAAGTTCTGCAGTGGCACCGATCAAATTCGTCTTAAATCAAAATTAAATAACTACTTTGTTATTTTCTTTAACCCATCTTGGTGATAAAGAATGAATAGCCTGCTGTGCTAGCAGGAGATATTAGGGCTTCTCAAATCTGTGGCATACACAGTGTTCAGTGAAATAGTACGTGCTGGTAGCTGCATCTTTGGAGAGAAGAAATACATGTCTTAAAACAGGATTCTACTTTAAAAAAAACTATGTGATGCGGAATGTGATACAATATGTTAGTATCATTTATTACATCAGTGGTAGTTATTACCATGAAACTGCTGGTGGTACAGCTGAGGGCCTTCACTTGTAAGTGAACATTCTGTTGTATTAATGATAAAACTTGTTTTCAGTAGTATTCACAGGGTTGTTTTCTTTTTGGATTAAAAATATGTATATATTTTTAGTATCTAACTTGTTTTTTGTTTTTGTGTCTTTTTTAACACACCAATGTTATTTTCTGTTAATTGGAGAATGTTTCCCTTGTCTTATTGCTCGTAATGCATAATATGAGAGTAAGGCATTTCTTTGTCATGGCAGGAACATACCACGTTATTTTAGATGAAAGCCATTATAAGGAGCTACTGATGCATCACGTTAGTCCTCCACCTGCCAGTTCAACTTCGGAGTGCTCCCTTATTCGAATGGGTAGGGTATGGTTTTGGTGCAAGGTCTGCAAACCTCCTGTTTTTTTTCTGTCTCCGTGTCCTCTATGTGGTTAGAAGCATAATAAAGGTATTACGTGATTTTTTTAGCAAGTTAGCTTTTGTTTTGTTAAGTATACTTCTAGTTGTTTCATGTTCTTCCTATAAGAAGGGAGACAAATTGCTCAGCTGCAGTTGGAGCAGGAAGATGTGCAGCAGTTGGTGTAAGTGTAATAGTTAGGAAAAAGAATGATGAAAAACTGCTTTGTTTCTCCCTCCATATTTACTCCCCCAGAAGACAAATATTATTAGATGAATTGGCTGTAAGGCTGTTCTGGACATGTTTGTTAGGTGCACCGTTGTGGTGTGCTTTCTTTAAGCAAGTGGATTAGGTGCCTTCTCTCCTCCTGATGTATTTCTCAATAAATTTAAGCCTGCAGTTAAACTGGAACAGTACCACTAATGCCACTGATAGAGCATTGACTTCTCTCTTTCACCCATGCATTTTCGCAGAGGGAATATATATATTTGTGTGTATGTCTGTGTGTGTGTAAGTAAATAAACTGGATACTTGAGCTGTAAAAACATCTGGCATAGAAAGACAAATGCCTTTTAGCCTTCACAAAGTGCTATAGCATAATGGTAGATGAGACTGTGCTTGGAAGGGGATTTTAAACTCGGTGTCTGCATATTATTTTCCCCATAATAGGAATTGCTGTTCAAGTGTACATTTATGTTGTGCTCCTTCTAACTTCTTACCATGGCGCATCATTTTCTTTTTAAGCTTTTTATTCAAAAACTAGCTCCAGTAACTTTCAGTTAATAGGGAGTTTATGGGGAAAAAAAAAACAGTTACGGGAAATACAATGAGGGATTTGTTGGTGGATGTAGGTAGAGACTGTTAGGAAAACTGGTTGCTGGGTAAGAGTCTTTTAATTCCCGTAGTAGCAAACAAAAGAGACGTTAACGTTTAGCATGATATTTGAACTTCTCCATTGCCATTAAAACCAGAAGATTATTTTGGTTTAAAATCGATAATAGAAAATGTTTTTCTCTTCAGGATTTCCTCAGCACACCACTGCTTCCCTTTCTGACCAAGATGCAAAGCCATCCTTCAGCATGGCGTAAGTGGAGTTGATGAGAGTTCAGGGAGCTGGCTGGAACTGAAGGATACGTAGTAATATGTGTCAGATCTGCTCTGCAGTGAAAGTACTGCAAGATACCATGGAAAAGGACTAGCAAGCAGTGTGTTGAGACTTCTCAGTGCAAATCTTACATCTTAGTCAGCACAGGATGCTGTGGGGAAGCAGAAATATTAGTACAAGCATCTTGGATAATTTGTTTCCAAAGTTATCTTGACTCATTTATGTGGGGATATTTGGTCTTTGCTTTATTTCTGTGGGGATAGGCAGTTTCTGATATCCTCTCGATTGTTTTCTGATACTTCCATACACTTGGAAGTGGTGTGTAGAAGCTGCTGAAAATTAATTGTTTGTTGTGAGAACTGTTTGTTCAGTTATACAGTATCACACTGTTATCTCTTAAGCACTTAATTGACTTTCTCTGCTCCAGACAACTGGAAAACAACAGTGAGCCGTGCCTTACACTGGATGGGTATTTCTGTCCTCAGTGCAGAGCCAAATACTGTGAGCTTCCTGTGGAATGCAAGATCTGCGGTGAGTAACAAAAGCAGGTGAGCACATGCTTTATGTGCTGATGATAAGAAAGCTAAGGGGTGTTAAAATACAGTTGTGCTCAGAAATTAAAGGCCAGCTCTACTTAATTTCTGTGGTCTGGAATTTCAGCTTCATGCGAGGGACTTTCAGAGCTGCCGTTGTAAACCTGTATGATACTGTGCCTGTTGCTGAAGTCCTTGTGAGTGCAAAACTGCTGCTGACCTCATTCAGCCTAGATTCAGCATGCATGTATCTTGTTAAGTTTCACAGAACATATGTTTGCAATAACTATATATAAAAATGTTGCTGTTCCCCTTGGTTCCTACAGCCAAGGTGATGATGGAAAAGAAAGGCAGGAGCACTGGAAAGACTTGCTAACAAGAATATGTTATACCCGAAGTATCAAAGTGTAACAAGCTGTAGGCATTTTACTACCTTGCATCAGTGACTGATATACCTGTGGTTGTTCACCAGAATGGAATAAGTAACTGACAAGCTGCCATTCACATCTGTGAGAGGGATGGGTTTGTTGTATTAAGGACGTTGAGAGAGATTTGCACACTGCAGGATTTGTTTGCAGTGTCTGTAACTGCAGGCTTACAGACACTTCACTGGTAGAAGTTGCTTTCAGGGAAACTAAACAAAGAAGAGTTGGGATGGAATAAGAGCGTAACGAGAGGGAGGAAGGGAAAGAGGAAACTCTCCTGACTGGCCAACCAGGAGGAGAAGCAGAATCTGCAAGACAGCATCCTCTTCAGGCTGCCTTCTTCAGTACTTCTGAAGACTGAGTTAATCCTTCTAACTAGAATTCCGGGCAAAATAAAGGAGTTACATATTTATTAGCTGTCTCTTGTAGTAATACTGTTATCTTCTTCTAATTTGCAGGTCTTACACTGGTGTCCGCACCTCATCTGGCTCGGTCTTACCACCACCTCTTTCCTTTGGATGCCTTTCAGGAAATTCCACTGGAAGAATATCAGGGAGAACGGTATGGAAGTGATACCTGTGATAATAACTCTACCTTTGGTAATACAGTTGTTGCTGTTCTTGTTTCACCTTCCTGGCAGTGGCTTCCATACTGCTAGAGAGACTGTTAAACGTTTGTGGATTTTTGATCACCTCTGGGAAAAAGTGTTTGTAGTTACATTAGCAGTTATCTGCCCATTCAGTTAAATACCTGAAATTGGCCTATAAATGACTGATACGTGGGATATGTTTTTAAACACCGTTACATGTTATCTTGTAACTTTTCAATTCAAGAACACAATTTTGCTTTTAGGTATTGTCAAGGCTGCCAAGCAGAAATCAAAGATCAAAACGTAAGTACATTGGAACATGCATGGAGAGGTGCCACAAGTAGAAACAGTCGAAGAATCAAACAGTCATAAAAAGGACTTTCCTAGAGGCCAAAAAATAATACTAGCAGTGTTATTCTCTGCTAAAGAGAGTTCTCTGTCGTAGTTGTGCCTTTGAGACTGCAAAGGCTAAACAGGTGTGGGCAAAGATTTCCTAGACTTACATGGATAAGGTTCCACTCTTAAGCATGTGGAAGCAATGACTCAAATTCAGCCCTTCTGAGACACTTGCACTTTGAAATCCAACTGAATTAAGATTTCTTTTGGATATATATTGCAAGCAATATCTATTTCATCTGTTTATACCATCTTGATGACAAGTGTTGCTCTTCTGTAATGTGTTGGTGGGTAATTTTCTTCTAAACTTGTTTTTCTACCTTTTCTAGGTTTATATATGTAAAACGTGCAAGAATGCGTTTTGTGTGGAATGTGACGTGTTTGTCCATGATTCCCTGCACTGCTGTCCTGGCTGTATTCACGAGCACCCTGCTCCCACATCTGTATGATCTCATCTTTGTTAGAGACTGTTGTATCCGTTTAATTTTTGTGTAAATCTGTGTTTTTTGTTCAGACGTGGCTTTTAGTGAGACACCTCAAAACAGGAATGATTACAGAAGAACGAACACCTGCGTGGAAGCAAATACGTTTACCTGATGTAGTAATCATTTGGTAACTGCTCATCAGATACACATAATTCAGGAATATATTTATTTTAAAAGTTCTGAGTTTTTCTGACTTTTATTGTGGGTTAACGTGTACATTTGTAAATGTGGGAGTAATAAAACTAGTTTGTATATTAGCATGAAGAATATGATGATTCGTGTTTGCTTGTTCAAAAGAGAAGCCCTGAAAATACACGCATCTTTTGCAGTGGATTGTGGAATAGAGCAAAAGATTTCTGTAAGAAGTTAACAAAGATATTTTAGAGCAATTTGTTGAATGTTCTGATGGATGCAAAGCTTGACATGAGCCAGCAGTGTGCTCTTGCAGCCCAGAAGGCCAGCAGTACCCTGGGCTGCATCTGAAATGGAGTGACCAGCAGGGAGAGGGAGGGGATTGCACCTCTCTGCTCTGCCCTTGAAGGACCCATCGATAGTACTGCATCCAGGCAGTGCAGAGCTCGGAAGAGAAGCTGTGCTGCAGATCCAGGAGCACAGGCTCTGCCTGCCCATGCATGTTCTGCAGACCATAAACAGTGTGCTGCAAAGAAGGGATAGGACACTTAAAGTAATCGTTGTCTGACCTCACCGAGTATCAGAAGCTCCTGATCCTGTGTCTGTATATGGCAGAACTCGGCTTCTTCTTCACCCACCAGAGGGCAGAGCTGTAGCAAAGCTGCTGGAGACGGTCGCATCATCCCGGCTGTGCTCACAGATGGAGCAGATCCATTCTGATGATACCTCCCCTGTCCTGGGCTGTGTGGTGGGTGAGGCTGTTCCCTTCGCTGGCGCTGCAGCAGACAGAAGCTGTCAGAAACTGCAAAGGAGAGCGAGGCTGCTGTCCTTCACAGCAAGCCCTCCCAGCTCCTGCTCACCTTCAGCCACTGCAGGGCTGTCCGCACTGCTCACCTCTGCTGCTGCAAGTAAACTTTCCAGGGCCACGGCTGCCAGAGCCATGCATGGCTGATGAAACACTGACAGTGCTGGGGGATGGGCTGCTGGCAACCCCACAGCACAACCAAAGCCTCATTCTGTGCTCCAAGTCTTGCAGGTATGCCCAACTGGAGTCCAGGCACGTGTCCATGTTGGACTCCGCTGGCACCTGGATTCTGAGTGAGGACCACAACCCTTTGGTCGGTGACCTCGCAGTCCATTGCTGCATGAATTCAGGCACCAACCTGGTCCTCCAGCACCCTCCGCCATTCAGTGATTTCCCTTTGTAAAGCTGGTATGTTTGGGAAGTAAATAATTGCATGTTTACCATCTCCACAATAATCCATCTTCCATGAACTTGGTTTAGACTTGCTGAAAATTTAGGGAGAAACTTCCTTGCTGTTCCAGTTTGGATGCAATGCAGATTGTTGGCAGCCTACCGCAGTGCTCCTATCACAGCAGGTGGTTTGCTCATGGCTCTCCTGTGCAGTCTACTCTCCAGGACTGCTTTAGCAGAGGGGTTGGCCTAGGCGATCCCCAGAAGTCCCTTCCAAACCCTACCATCCTATGACCTTTTAGTGCAACTCTTAGAAGTACTTTTTTGCAAGGTAATAGAACTTGAGGGCATTTATAACTTCTGAAGCATTTTCTTACCTAGGATCTGAAAGCACTACAATTATTTAATGTACGTTTTCCTACTAGAGAAGAATGTGCTTTTAGTAATTTCTGGGAGAAAGTTAAAAAAAGGTTGGAGATTCTGGATTTAGAATCACTTTCCCAGGTATGAATCCGATATATATATATACATATATACTTACATGTAAGGTTCTGGAGTTCCCTCAGTTATTTGAGAGGGAAAAAAAGCATTCTGGGGGCAGAGTGCAGTAGAACGTGATTATTATTGGGTTGAACAGTAAGTAATTTTGCTGCATCTCAAACCATCACACAGCAAAATATTTTCTTTGCGCCACAGTACTAATAACAAAAAGTGAATAATTCCAAGAGATAAGCTGTATCTGAGAGAAACAGTGTAGGGAACAAGCACTTTAACGAAGTCACTTTCGTAAAGGGAATCAGAATCATAGAATAGCCTGAGTTGGAAGCAACACACAAGAATTTATCAGAGAGTGGGGATACAAGGACGGGGAAGGGCTTAGAGGGTGGGTAAGTCATGTGTCAAACAGCCAAGCACAACACACAGGCACTACTTCTGAGCTCTGGAATGTATAAGCCAGTCAGTCTTCCCTATGCCAAACCTTCAATTATTTAATATATATTGCTTTACATCCCATCTAGAGATATCCTCTGGGCTCTGCGATTGTTCTCCCAGCTGCTGTATCACACGAATCATGCCAACAGCACCAAAAAAGTTTGCCTCTGCTTTACTGAACTCCTATTGTGAAAAGAAGTCCCGACGAATGAGACTTTGCTACCTTAAGCAGAGCACGGTCTTACAACCTTAGTAGGTAGGCAGCAAAGCCAAAGGGTGGAAGAATATTACAGGAAGAATGCAGTGTGTGGGAGACATTGTAAATGAAGTCCTGCCTCAAGGAGAGATCAAAGAATTATGATGGTGTGGAAAAACACAGAACCAGGACCTCTCCTGTTATATAAATTGCCACTGCAGCTACTGGTGCTTGCTGGTACCTCAGCAACTCAGTCTGAACTAAATAATAACAATTAAGGGGTTACAACTGGGTTTATTTTTGTTTTAGCCAACTTATAAAGAAACCTTGATGAGAAAGCAACTCTAAATTCTGTAGGAACTGATAACAGCTCCATCTGAAAGGAGGACAGTGTGAAATATGCTTTGTAGCTTGAGAAGAGCGTTGAATATCTCCTGGATTTGGCCCTTACTTAGCCTGACAAAACTGTCACCAGCATGAGTTTATGGATTGTCCATATACTGAGGCAACAAACAGTACAGAATCTATCAGCTACTTCTTGCTTCTGCAATTTGTGAATATAAATCAAATCCCCGAGCAGATCAAAGTCATCTCTGTGCAGATAAAACACAGAAGTAAATTATATCATTTTGTGAAAATACAGGATGATTTTTTAAAGCAAACTTCAGAAAATTGCAAATATATGTCAGTGGCATACAAGCCGTCACGTGTATGTGCTTTTGTATAAAGAAACAAAGCCGGAATAACTTTCTGCCACGCCTTCTTCTGATTTTTTCTTTTTCCTCATACTGTGGCCATTTCAATGGTTTTGTCAATGCGTGTGTGGATTCCTGAGGGAAGAACTCCTACACAGTGAATGCTGAAGAATACTGGTATGCAAGCACAGAGCTGACAACTCAGGAGTAAATTTTCTATAGTAGCAAAGTACCCAAAACCACAGCTAAGCCACGTGAATCTCCTAATTAGGCCGGCCATAAAGCAAGCATGAAAAGCAAACCTAAGTGGTACACAGGCATAGAAGAGATTATATTAAACTCAGTATGTTGCAGGTGCACAAAGTTGATCTCAAGTGGTTGCACAGGATGGGATTGTATTTGCTTTGCTCTGTAAGAGTGATATCTAGTTGCTCATAAGCACACTGGCATCCTTTTACTAAGAATTAACATGCCCGTGAAACCATCCTGTATTTTATTGGTCTCATTATTATCTGGTATTAAAATACTTAATGAATTGAATTCAAAGTTCTACTTTTTCCAACTTAATAGCAAAAACTTCTCAGAATTTATTTTTGAAGTCCTCGGCTTCTTCATGTATTGATTAGTTTCTCAGATGCGTTTGGAGCATCTTTAAATCTTACAGAGTTCTGCGTATTTTTTGCAGGGAAAGGTGCAAGCTCTGGAGGTTTCCAGAAGCGTTACAACCTTTCTCTGTTACAGTATTACAAAAACTGCAAGGAGAAAGTTTAAAACACTGAATAACAGTCCTGATTTAAAAGAGATCAACTTTAGTCCTACGTTCACAGGCCAGATCAAAGCCAGCACATCAACAGCCGGAGCTTCTGTCCCGTGTTTTTCTTGACTGCCTAGCCCTCTGACAATAAGAATGCAGGGTTGGCAGTGTTGGCTCCTTGGTGAAGAGGACTTGAAAGTGTTCGATTTAAAATGTTTAACTGGAACAGCATCCCCAGTCTAGGAGTTAAAAACCATCTTAGCAACGGCTCTTGCTACTTTTACCTATTGTCCAAGACTAAATATGTTTGAAAGCGTTCTTGTTCTTTTTTCCCCTTGCTGTATAATAAACTACTGTTTCCATACTGCAAATAAACACATTCTGTAGAAATATTTACCACAATGAAATACAGTGGTCTCTTCTACAGCAGCGCTGTTGCAAGAAAAAAAGAAGGAAGAGAAGACAGAACTAATACAGATTGAAAAAAGTTAGCTAATCTGCTAATTAATTCTGCTAAAATATAAAATCATTTCTATTCAGTTCTTGTGCTTGTAATAAAATTAATTATGCAAATAATTTACCATGAAATAGAAATCATAAGCCTACGTATAACAGGAGCAAACTAAAAATAATTCTGGATGTCAGATTTTAGTAGTGCTAAAAATTGATGGAGGCCGCTCGTAACTTCATGCCAGATATTACCACAGGACGAGCTGATAGAAGTGGATGGCAGTTGTCCCTCTTCAACGACAAGCAGTTGATGAACCACTGATTTAGAACCTTAGTATTGCTGTGAGCAATCCTAATTTACTTTCCCTAGATCACGAAAGAAAAATTTCATGAAGCCACTTTGAAAGCTTCGTAGGGAAAGGAATGTAACAGAGTTCGAAAATTACATTGGGCTGCTTTTCCCATAATAGAAACTGCTGGCATTAACTAAATCATCATTCAGTTTTGTGCCCATAACCTCCACTCCACAAGAGCTATGACTGTAAGGGCCAAAAATGTTAAGTCCAGGGTTTCAATTACCTTATCACAATCTCCCACCAAAACACTTGGAAAACCGCAGGAAAACCACAGGAAAACCAGAAAAAGCCACATCACGAAATCACACTAGAACTTCAACAATTCATTCAGCAGAAAGTGAACAAAGAGAAAACCAAGACGCCTAACGTAAAAGTTCAAAAAGCAGAACTTTATTAACAGGCCGTGTCAAACAGAAAACGAGCCTCTCCAGCTGCCATACACAGCATTCTGATCACACCCACGAAACAAGACAACTCTTCTTAAACTTGGAGGCATACTGTTTTTCAGGTCACTGCCATCAAGCACTACAGTAACACAAACTGCTGTCATAAACGTGTCCTAATGTAGTATGCTGCAATTGCTAGTTCAGGTGTCACCAGTCAGATAAAAAGTCTAAGGAAGACAAGAAACATTACTAAAGAATAATGAAAAAAAAAAAAAAAAACC
>PPHD01000799.1:18767-31809 GCA_002909625.1 Bambusicola thoracicus
CCCCCCCCCCCCCCCCCTTTCTGAAACATTACTTTCCAGGCAATAACAAAAAGCTCATTTTGAGTACCGCTGTGAAGCACAACCTGCAGCACAGACATCACCAGAATCTACAAGAAAGATTACCTGTTTCAACGGCACGGCGTTGCTCTTGTTTCTGTTCCTGTTCTTCTTGCTGTTTTTCCTTTTCATCCCCGGCCGCTGCTCCTGTTTGTCCGAAGGCTCTGTGCAGTCCCCGTTCTTCAAAGCATTCTTCAAGAAAGAAAAGGAAAATAAACCACAAGAAGCACAGCGGTGGGCTTCTGCCCGGCGCCGGCGACAACGAGGGGGTAAGACAGCGGCGGGCCGAGCGAGGCGGCCAAAAGGCTTGCTTCCCTCCCGGCGCCTAGCGGGGCCGCCCCTCACCTTGAAGGAGGCCACCGCCTTGTCGTACGCCTTGATGAGGGCCGTGTCGTCCCACATGTCCGAGTCGTCGCTCTAAGGAGGTCACAGAACGCTTTGTAAGAGCTGTCTCGCCTCGTCTCGTCTCGCTCCCCGCTCCCCACGCACACGCCCTCGCCCCCCTCCGCCGCCCGTAGCCCACCTGCCCGGCGCCGCGCCGGAACAGCACCCGGCCCGCCATGGCCGCCCCGCCCCGCGCCCCTGCCCGCCGCGCATGCGCACTACGTGTTTCCGGCGGGCGGTGCCACGCGCCCAGCGAGCAGTTCCGCCCCGCAGGGCGACAGGAGGCAGTGCGGCTGCAGCCGGGTGCGCGGTGATGCGGATGAACTGCGCGGCCAACCTTGGGATGCACCCAGCGACACCCGGAGCGCACCCTGCGAGCAGGAGCCGAGGCAAAAAGCCAATCAAAGGCAGGCGGCAAACTTTGCTCCATTTCTCATCAGCTACGTCGTCCTTGAAACACTTAAGCTACAACCAATAGATTTTGATCCACTGGACTTTAAACCCGGCTATGACCGCGGCTTCATTCAGCACTCCTTCCCTCAGTTTAGGTGTCTGTCTGTCATCACACCACTCACCCAGGCAGCCAACCTATCTGCAAAGCAAGGGCTGCCCTGTTCATGCTGTTATTCTTACCATCAGTTTAAACGGAGATTTTCAACCCTTTTAGTGACAGAACAACTTCAAGATCTGCCTACATTTGCAATACATTAATTTAAAGCTCGGAGCTTCTCCAGTTAGCACCAGCAGTAGTCACAGATTACCCATGAAACCTACAACTGGGTAAGCTGCTCCTGTAGCACACACTAAACAGTTCCACCTATTCTGTGTTCTTTGCTAACTTCTTCAAAATCAACTGGTTATCGAGCACAACCACTTCAGATTAGACAATACTTCATGCAAGATTTTATTGTAAAAATAGGATGAGTTTTACAGTTCAGACCTCTGTAAGTTGAAGCACATTTCACTAATGTGTTCCATTGTGAATGATGATGTACTTTAGAAGTTAAGACAAGAAAATCAGGTCTCACTGTAGATTTAGAAAACTGATTACTGGAACCATTAGGTAAAACCTACAAATGCAGCAACAGCTGGAGTAAAGCTATTACCAGGTATGATCATTTTTATGCATGCAGAAGACCACAGTCACTTCTGAAACAGCATTCCAGACAACTAAGCCTATACTAAACAGAAAACAAACTAGTGCTAGTTGAACAAGGCTGCAAGATAAACATCTAATCATTTAATGGCAAGCCATTCTATGCATGATCTTCTAGGCCCTTCTCCTCGACTGATGTACTTTGATCTTCTCCACACAGACAGTTCATTTTGCTCCTGCTTGCAGAGACTTCCTTTCATTAGCTGCCTTCTGTTTCTGCTGCATGATTTCAGAGTCCCTGTGAAGGAAAGAAAAAAGAAGATTTCAGATACTGGTTTGCTGTTTTTCTAACCAGAGTTTCATACATCTTTTTTTGTAGCCCTTTATCAATCCCATTTCAGTAAAGGGCATATATTATAAAATAATCAGTTAGCCACTACCACATCTTTATCGTGGTCACTGCAGCAAGGTACCCCACCATGTAGAAATGTCACTACATTAACAGAATTACGTAAGACAAAATGTAATTTTAGAAATAAAGAGCACAATGGATCAAACATCTTCAAGAAAGTATTACATAGTATTTCCCTGTTTGTTAGTACCAGACAAAAAGCTGCTCAGAAGTAATAAGCCTTTCCCAGGCTTGCCAAAAATAAACATGTCTAACAGCAGACACAGTAAAACCTACATCCAGATATTATACTTTGATACATGAGTGGACCACGAACCAAAGAAATGTACTTAAACCCTGTTTCAGTTAAGACACTAGATGTTTCATGTCTCATTTTTCCTCCTATTTTGCACAATCACTCCAGTCAATGGTGCTGGGTATCTTACCTTTGCTTTCTCTGAGATGCAGACAAGCTATCCTCTTTCCTTTTCCCTTTGAGAGTTTCCTGAGTCTTCTTCAGGTTCTTCTGTCGGGCAAGTTCACGCTGATTTCCACCTACAAGATACCATATAGTTTATACAGGTGGTACCACTTTCTAAACACAGTTAGCATGTCTATACAAGAAAAGCGTGCCCAACAGATCAAGAGAAAAGATTCTGCCCCTCTGCTCTGCTCTCATGAGACCCTGACGTGCAGAAATCAGACCCTATAGCCAGTAAGGATATAGAGCAGGCATGTGTTTATTGGTGACGTGTGTACACCCTGGTGCAAGGAGGATCATTCCACCTAACTTGCACAGCGTCAAGAGAAATTGTGCTATAGATATAGGTCGAACTGATACATAATCAGTAGTTGACAGGAATTCGGATACATATTCTTTACATTTCCGAGAGCCCCATTAGCATGCAGTCCCTCCCTTCCTTGCACACGCGTAGTAGGTCGTGATGATGAAGGCTCGTAGTCTCCTCGCGAAGGCTCAGTCTTCTTCACTGCAAACTTCTGACCCCAAAGGGGGGGCATCCCCTGAATCGATTTCAGCTTGCCCTGTAGACATCTAATCACCTCCCTGCCGGATGTTTTCGAGCTGCTCTCCAGTCCTTATCTTTATGGCCCTCATCCTCCTTGTTATTCCAGACCTGGTGTCTGTGAAAGTGCTTGGAATCCCTTGATTTCTAACACTCTCTACATAAACTATATTTGCCCCTTATTTCTACTTTGTGAAGCTACTTTCCCTTTTCTTGCTGTGAGGCCCTTCTCTCTTTTACTGCAGGGTCCTGTTCTCACTCTTCAACCCCACCTGGAATACTGCACCCAGTTCTGGGGCCTCAGCACAAGAAGGACATCAAGCTGTTCATCCATAGGAGGGCCACGAAGATGATCAGAGGGCTGGAGCACCTCCCCTACAAGCACAGGCTGAAGGAGCTGGGGCTTTTCAGCCTGGAGAAGGCTTTGGGGGGACCTTATATCCACCTTCCAGTATCTGAAGGGGGCCAACAGGAATGATGGGGAGAGGCTAAGGGCAGGTAGTGACAGGGTGAGGGGAAGTGATTTTAATCTGGAAGTGGGTAGATTTAGACTAGATATTAAGAAGAAAATATTTACTGTGAGAGTGGTGAGATATTGAAACAGGTTGTCCAGAGAGGCTGTGGATGACCCCTCCCTGCAAGCATTCAAGGCCAGGCACAATGATGACAACTGCTCTTCCAATGAGTAGTCTTCCTCCAGAAGTCATGAACATGATGTCACCATCCAATATGGCATACAAATTAATTTTAGACAGAAGGAATTGTATTAAAATTAGGGCAACTTGCAACCTTTTAAAACCTCCTCAAACTCTTCCCAAGGCCCTCTCAGGAAATCAAGAAGCCAATGGCCATACATATTTGGGATCCAGAAAAATGTACCTGCTTTCCATCTGTGGTTGCTGTCATGCAAAAATCACTGCTAAACTCAGTTATATATTGTGGTCAAGCACCCTGAACCTTCTAAATCTTGCTCATACTTTGTAACAGCAGTACAAATTTCACACAGATTTGTAGAAGAAATACAATTCCAAAGATGCCACTTAGAAGATGACCACTATTGCTGAGGCAAAAAAAAAATTAGATCTGAGAATTTCAACTTTCCATTTTATTGGATAATTTCCCCAAAGCTGATTATTATAGGATTAGTATTCTGTTACTGCTATAGGCATATCCAAGAAGCTCAGCTAGGACTACTATCAAATGCTAGAGTTGCCTTCACCTAGAACTATGAAAGCAGAGATGATGATGGAGTATACAAGCAGACGAACAGAGGTTTAATTTGGTTTTGCTCCAAGACAGCTCCACCGTACTCAGTATGAGGCTAATGGAGGCAGAGAGTTTCATCCCAAGATTAAGTTCACAGAGCATGTAACACACAGAATCCTAGAAATGGAGTTCACAAAGCTGAAATTTATACACAATCAGAACCCCACATCCTCATCAAGACACCTTGATAAGTAAAAAAGAGTTGTGTACACATTTATTCTGGGGAGTGCGCTATGTCCTTGCACAGGGTGGTCACTCCTTCACATGGGAGAGTAATTCCATGGTATTCAAAGAATTACTTGGACAAACACTCATGCAAGTTCTTGCCATGGGCTTTGGTTCATAGCTTTCCTTCCTCTGCATGCTTTTTTGATTTCATTTTAAGCCAACATCTTCCTCCTCTTAGAAGTTTCTCTATATAGATGATACCTTACTTAGGCACTTACTTAGGCAGCAAGGACACAGTCATGGTTGGTCTACCTACTTTTCATGTGAGGCACTGTTAGTCCATTCAACTTATTACAATCAAACAGTAATAAATAAGTGACCATAAGTCTTACTTGTTGTACTCAAGCACAGCCTTACAAACTGATTAGCCTCCTTTTCAACACACAGCAAGAAATGAATACATTTTTATTAAAAATACACATACAGAACTGTTGCCAGCAGAGGACGACTCTGGGGGACAAGAAGCTTCCTCCACAACTATCAAAACCCTGAACTAGCTGCTGAGAAGTAAAGCTTGCAATCTTTTTGATCTGAAAGCACTCCTGAAAGCATGAAGAACTGCACAACACAGCAACTGCTCAGAGCAGATGCATTTCTCCAACCAAACCAGGTCTTCCTTGTAACGGCCACAGGGACCACAGATACTAACATTTCTGTATTAGCTGAAAATTTTTTCATAATATCCAATTCCAGCATTTCTAGACTGCACTGTCTCATTTGCTAGAGTTGGTTAACTTGCTTGGTGTTTCCTCTTGCCCTGCTTTTTCTGGACTCAAAGGTATTGCAGGATACATTCACATACAATCGCAGTCTTGAACAGACACGAGAGCCTTTCCATGCTCAAAAATGAAAGCTCAGTTTGCCCAGAATTTCCACTGTACCCCTTTCAGCATCTCTCCAGTCTTAAGACAACCTGTGCCGTGCCTCAGTCTCCAAGACCAATCTCTCCAAACTTCCCCTGCCTGTAATTTCAGGTATACAGAGACACAACCAGGTAAAGAAGAAAATTTAGAGCTTTACTGTTGATATAATCCACACCTTCGTACTAACCTCACTTCTGAGCTGATAAAGGTACCTGCCATGCCAACAAGACAAAAGCACTCCTTCTTCGCACCAGTTCGTATAGCCCTTGCCAAGAGGTGCTACATACAGCATATTACCATTGCTACTTCCTGAGGGCTGCTCCTGCTTTTGAAGATGTACTTCACCTGTGACTGGCAACCTTTTGCAAGAGATAATTTCTGCCCCATCCTACCCACAAGCAGTCAGTGACATCCTGTTACCAGAGTTCTGCCACGTAAAACACTCAGTATTTTTTCAGAAATGGAAACGAAATGGCTATCTCCGGCAGTATTGGGAGTTGATTAGAACTTGATGACTCATAAGCAGATGATACATTCCAGGCTATAAATGGGTCTTCAGTTTTGTAGTGCTCAGTGCCTGAATGTCACATGAGTAAGTTTGCAGCAAGGTCTTACGTGGTGCTTGAAGAAACTAAACATTTATCATGAAGAAAAAAAGGTGGGAAGTCAAAACACACTGTTTTAGACAAAATTCATACAGCAGCTACCTTCCATCCTTAACCTTACACAATCCCTTCTTCAATCAAGCAATGTCTGCAGTTACTCCATACATATACGTATAACCTTCCAAGCACAAGAACCAAGCTGGATGGTGGAATGAAAAGCTCAGCTGCTATTACTGCACAGCAAAGAACAGGTGGAAAAGTACAGCAGCACTGCATACACACCAGGCACAGCGAAACAAGCTGCTCTTTGAAAATAAACTCACGTGTACCATTTGTTTCCAAGAGAACATCACAAGGACTATTTGGCCCTAGCACTTCACCTGAGACACTGACTGAGTATTGCTTGCTCTTAAGAGATGGGGCTGTTCTATACATTCTATACATCAACCTAAACCTTCCCAGAAAGGTGGTTCTGACAGGGAGCCAATTCCACGTTCTGTAGCGTGAAATTAACGCACGAGTTCCCAAAGAGAAGCAGTACGTCATTATACATTATACATAACACACACATATGTGTGCTATACAGCACGTTAGTGCCTGCTCACCTCACCACAGGCAGTCCCTGCGCTGCCAAATTCAACCTGCAGAAGCCAAAAGAGCAACCCCACCAATTAGGTAACGCTCTAAATCCGGTTCGCAGTTCTCCGCCCTTTTAGCATATTAAGAAACTCCTCACGAATGAAGTTACAATTAGGAACCAACGCCTCCAACGGCAGCCCCAACGGCAAACAAAGCAAGGCGCAGCTACGTACCCGCGATCACGTGACAGCCCTGGCGGCAGCCAGGCCCTCAGCCGAGCGGTTCCGCTGTCGGTGCGGAACAACACCTCTCCTCATCCTCCCCTCCCCGCCGTCCCTTCAGGAACGAAACGCCCCGACAGCCGCCTCTGCTCAGCGTACGCACCCCCCGCCCCGTTCCCCGGCAGAGCGACAGAACAGCCCCGCGAATCCCGCGGCCACTCACGGGTCATCGCGAGACGTTCGGGCCGCGCGGCAAACCAGGCACCCCAACACCCAACAGTTCCTAGAACCTTCTCCCGCCCCGCCCACCGCTCCTGCTCCTTATGAAGCGCTACCGGCCTTCACGTCACACAAGCCCGGCGTGGCGCCTCATCCAACCAGCGTGCAGCGCGCTGGGGGCGGGCACACGGTGATGGAGAGGAGCGCTTCATCGCGCCTTCCGCCGGCCGTAAGGAGGAGGAGCCCTTTGGTTGCGGCGCTCCACCCCCCGCCCGCCCGCGTCGCACGCTGATGACGTCACGGATGCGCCGGTGCGCTGCCTGCGTGAGTGAGCCGGCCCGGCCGTGCCGCCCAACCGCCCGTTCCCCCGCGCAGGCTGCGGGGCGCCTCCCGCCGGCCCGGCGTCATGTTCCGCCGAGCCCGCCTCGCCGTGCGGCCCAACGTGCGGCCCGCCGGGAAGGGTGCCGGCGGCGCAGCGGACGCGGAGCCGCAGGGCTCCCCCGCGGCTTCTAGGGATGAGGCTGCGGCGGCCGAAAGCTTGCCGGCCGGGCGGCGGGCCGACAGGTGGGTCCCGCCGTGCTGCTGGGCGCGGGGAGGGCTGCGGGCCACGCCGCGGGGCTCCGGCTTCTGGCTGCGTCGGTCCCGGCAGGGCGGGGTGGGCAGGGCTCGGTAACCACAGCCGTCCATGGGGGCTCCGCAGCGCTGCATACAGCCGGAGCTGCGCGCACGCCGCGGTGTGACTCGGCATTCCCACGGTGCCCGCTGCTCTGCGTTGGCTGCCGCGAGCACCGAAACGTTCCGACTTTTCTTCGGGCTTATTTCGTATCCGAAATGCTTGTCATTGCAGCAGAAACACCCAGTAGGGTTGGACTTAGGAGCAATTCTCCCAGAGCTGTCTCCAGTCTGATAACTGCCCTTCAGAACAACCTTCCCACCTGGCTGGTTTTCCACGTTGTGTTACTATTTGTTGGGTTTTTTTTTTTTTTTTAATAAAGTTAGAATCTGTCCTTTATGACATTCCAAGGTGTGTTTTTTACCATTTCTGTTTGCTTTGACTATAAATGCAGGTGTTTAGCTAGCCTAGGCTTCCAGAATTCAGACAATGGGAGAAGGGAGTGCCCAGCCTGCAGGTACTGGGAAGAATAGGGGGAATTTCCAGTCCTGGGAGCAGGTGGTAAAGGCTCAGGTGAGAGCTTCTGCCTTCTTCCTACATTTGCTCTTCCTCAGTTCCACTGAATTCATGAAGCTTCCGTTTGGCTTTGAAGGCCTCTACTAAGCAAATAAGAGAGGGCAGCCCCAGGGATTTACTGCAGTGTAGGCAGTTATCAGCTTATTGGAAAGCTGTTTCTGTAGATGATGCATTTTAAAGATTAGCTGCCTCTGAAGATACAAGCACACATACTCACTTTGATCTGAGTTTTAGGAATTGGTTGAGTACAGCAGAATGCAGGTTTTTGTGCTCTGCAGAAAAATTAATGGCAAATATGGACATCTCACTTATTTTCTTGCCCCACCCAAAGCATTCTGTCCTAGCCTCTCCAATCCGTACCTGTACTGTTTTCCCTTTGTGTTCTAAACTCTGAATTGGTTTTGGTGATTATCAGGGAAGTGAAAATTCGCTGAGCAGAAGATTTAACATTCCTTTGAATGTGGTCTCTGCTGATACTGTGAGCTGACTTCAGTAGGCCCCACACAGCTGAGAGAAAATTGGAAAAGAGTGAAAATGCATGGGTTAAGATAAAGGTAGTTCAGTACGCAAAGCAGAAACTGTACATGCAACTAAAGCAAACCAAGGGGTTCATTCACTTCTTCCCCTTGATGGTAAAGCAGGGCCCATTACACATAATGGTTACTTGGGAAGATGAATGCATTCACCCTGAACGTTCCTCTTGCTTCCTTCTTTACATCAGCTTCTACTGCTGAGTGCAGCCTTGTAGGCTATAGGACATCCTTTTGGCTAGTTTGGGTCAGCTGTCCTGGTCATGTCCCCTACCAGATGCTTATGCATCCCCACCTCTGCTGGCAAGGCAGCATGAGAAGCAGTAAAGGCCTGGAACATGGATAAATACCAGTTAGCGACCACTGAAACTTGATGCGTTATCAGCAGTATTTTCACTACAAACCCAAAGCATAGGAACATATGTACTGATGTGGAGGAAATTAACTCTCCCACTCAGAGCCAGCACAGATCAATCATATTTAACTGTAGGAAATCTAATATGGTTCTTTAGGGAGAATATATGTAAGTCACAGGTAGCTTGGAGAAGATGATCAAAGAATTGCTTTCTGCTGTTTCATGCTGTATAATTACCGGAGGACACTGGATGGAGTTTGTACTAAAATGTTGAGAGATTATTTGGAGAAGTTTTGCTTTTTTTTTTTTTTTTTTTTTTTTTCTTTGGCTTTTCATTTATTCTTCCAAAGGCATTTGCCTCTGACTACTTTTGGAGTTGGGAAATTAAATCATAGGTGTGGTCAGAGGTACTGAGACAAGAAAGACATGTGAAGTTAAAAAGCTCTTTATGACTCAGTTGTAATTCTGCTTTAGTTTCTCTGTGAGAAGCGGCCAAGGAGATGAATACTACAATTGTTTACAGGTTTAAGATAATAGTGATGAACGATTTTGCTTGCACTTTGAAAATTATTCCTATGTGAGAGATTAAAACAGTACCTAAATAAGAAAGTTTTCAAGGAGGGCTAGGAGATGTTGCCCCCTGAAGTCCATTTGTTTATGTGTTCAGTGAATAAGCAGCCAGTTTCACTCCTGAAATTTTTCATGCTTAAAAAAAAAAAAAAAAAAAAAATTAGATTTTATCTGCTTCTATTAGAGAAATCCATGGATTCCAGTGAAAAATCATAAAGCTACTTGTGCATACCTTTATTAAAGTATTTTTAATGTGTAACATGTCATGTGTGGTACTTTTCTTTACAAACATTTGTTAACTTTATGATACCATGAGATATGATATTTTCAACAAAAGGTTAGAGCATCCAAAAAGAGGGGCAAAAGAGAAAGGTGTAAGTTCTACATTGTTGGTCAACTGATTTGTAACATTAATACTCAGTATTTGAAAATATGCCATTTCTTATATCTAATTAGTGTGAGGAAGTGACAGGTATTGGACAGTTCAATTGTGGGTTCTTGTATATAGCTGTATTTTTCTGTACTATGTTTATACTTCTTGGTGCATTAGCATGTTTTGATAGCAAGTGTTGTAAATCTGTCACTGTAGAGTATTTCAGGCTAATCTCTTACATCTTCCAGTGATGAGAAGACTAACAGCTCAAGTGATGCTGGAGAAGCTAGTAAACCTACAGACATGCCTACGCAGAGAAGAAAACGGATTTCCACTATGCCCAATCTTGTCAAACCCAGAGCTGGGCCTTCATCTGGTCCCCATACTGCATCAAAACCACAAAGGCGAGCATCACAGGCTCCTGATGGCAGTGCTTCGCTTCAGAAGGATTCTCCTCCATCAGAGAAAAGTCATGCTGAAAGCTCTTCAAAGTCTCCCATGCTACCCGAAAAGAAAACACCTGTGCCACAAGTGCCACAGTTTTCCCCACTAAAAAAATCAATGAACAAAGAGCAAACTGTAGCTGCACAAAAAAATGACGATACCTTGAAGAGCGTACCCTC
Source organism: Bambusicola thoracicus (assembly GCA_002909625.1). Lineage (NCBI taxonomy): Eukaryota > Metazoa > Chordata > Aves > Galliformes > Phasianidae > Bambusicola > Bambusicola thoracicus. The sequence goes on from PPHD01000799.1 coordinate 29,342, forward strand.
CCCACTTAAGGAGAGACCAACACAGGAAACATCAGTGCCACAGGAGGAAAAGCTACCTCCGAAACCATCTCCTGTGAAAGAGAAACGAATGTGTTCTGACCGCGAAAGGATCCTCAAAGCTCGGAAGTTAAGAGAAATGCTTAAAGAAGAACTGAAGAAAGAACGGATGGTAGGCCTCTACCTTGAGCAGTACTGATTTGTGAAGGGCAGAGAAAGATGTTATCTACCTAACATTATCATTGCTTCTTTCCAGTACTTTTTCCTGACAGCTATCATACTGGTAATGCTTCGTGATGTGTCAATAACCCTGTGGGGATTTAATTTATAAGCAGTAGCAGCGCTGTGTTCCCTCATAATACAGATTGAGAAATTAGGTATCTTTACTTTTAATTAGATTTAATCTTCTTAAACATGAGACCTTGCTCCTGTATCATCACTTGCATGCCAGTTTTCATAGCTGAAAATACAGTAGTGAAGTATGCTGTAAAAAAGCTTGGGATTTGGGATTTCTTGCACCTTTTAGACCTTTGCTGACTGAGTTACGTGACCTAGCTCCGCCAAGTGTTGAATATCTCTGAGAGGGTGAATCTATAGGGGATATGTGGTCTCCTCTCTAATAAATGGACCTTTATCATAAACTAGCCAGTTCAGCATAAAAACAAAGAAAAACCCAAACAAAAGACTCTCAAATTCCACCAACAAAAGAACAAACTTCACTTAACTACAGTACATAATAAAAAAATGATACTAATTATGAAATAAAAAGTACTTCCTGATTAAAATTAAGTTTTTTTGTTTTTATACAGAAACAGTTGAAACACAGGCCTCCAATAATTGAAGGATGTTCTCCGCCAGATCGTTCTAAAATGACCATGAGAGACTTGATATACTATCTACCAGAAAACAATCCTATGAAGTAAGTGTGGCTTTTTTTCTTCTCCTGGGGTTAAATGATTCTTTTTCTATTTCTGCCAATTTAACGATTGTGAGGAGAATTCTCAAACCTGGAGTGTTAGTACAGATGCAGTATTATTATAATGGTAACAAAAGCTTCTAAACACTGTCACGTCTACTCAGTCTTTGTATAGAAATGAAAAGGCAACTTAGCATATATGTTGAAATGTAAAAAGTAAAATCTTTCCCCACAGCTAAATCCTCTCTGTAGAGATGCAGAGTAATAGTAAGTTGGTTTTTGTTAGCTAGGCTCTTTAAATTTGTTATTAGGTGTTATGAATCACTGCAAAATCTAGTGGACTCTGGGAAATTGAGCATTTCTCTTCCTGGGTTGAGGAAGTGCAGAATACACTGCAAGACCTTGAAGGTATCTCCATCCCATCTGCGTGGGTGTGACTGCTGCTGCTCTTCCTTAACAACAGTTGCCATAAGTACAGCTATCTGAGTCCTGTTATTCCTTCCTCTTTAGGTTCATAAGCACACTTGTGTTCACGAATCTTGAGAATTCAGTACAGCTTCAAAGCCTCCTGTCGTGCATGTGCATCTCTTATTCCCTGGCTTGTTCAGCTGAGTGTTTGCTGTAGAACAGATTCATGCACTCATACTGATATACAAATATTCCTGCAATCGTAGAGCTGTTGAATTTGAGCAATCAGACTGCCTGATGCCCATGCCTGGATGGATAGTGGACCTTTACCTAACTACTTGTACATACAGGCTTATGTACGTATAGTTGTAAATGATTAATATTTTGCTCATGATGAAGCAAAATTGCTTCTGGCAGGTTCTTGGTGATACCAGGCAAAGTACTCACAGGTAGGCCAATAGTCATATACAGGAAGAAGGGTGGAACTCACCCAGTTGGTGAAGGGGCTCTCTGGCTATACAGCACTGTTTCCAGGAAGCAGCCCAGGTCCAAGAGGTGCCCTCCCTTCAGTGCCTGGTGCTTATATGAGCCCAGGGGGGCTTCACCCCTTCTGCTCACATGGGGAACACAGGTGCACACACCTGTGGCTCCCTAGGCCAGCTACAGCCCTTCTGCAGGTGCTCAATCACCAGTTCAAGCTGTGACCTAACATTTCTCCTTCAGGTGAATAAAACTCAACCTAGACTCTGTGATTGCTGACAGGTAGGTCTCCATACATCTTGTCTCTCTAGCCGTTTGAACTAAGACCTGTACTGCCTCCAGTAACTGGTATACCAACCTCTCTTATTCGCTAACCTGTCTGGTTTCTGGTAACTAGGCCTGCTGGTGCAGTGAAATGCAGCCTCTTCTGTGGTAGCTGAGTTTTATCTCTTGCAGAAAAGAGATCATATAGAGCAACCTTCCTGCCACAGGAAGGGACATATTCCGCTAGATAAGGTTGCTCTAAGCCCCATCCAGCCTAGCCTTGAACAGTTTTAGTGATGAACTGTCCAGAACTCCTGTTCCTCTGTCTAACCACCCTTGTAGTAAAGAGTTTCTTCTTAACATCAATCTCTGTCTGCTCCTTTTTTTTTTTTTTTTTTAATTT